>VMDR010024891.1:0-14785 GCA_007922815.1 Macrotus californicus | reverse complement strand
TGTATTCTGTTCACAACTTCATCAACTATCATCAGCCCTCAAATTCCTTAATCCATACCATCTTTGGCAAAGATTTCTAATATAGTGTAAGTTAGAAGTACTCAGTGGTGATTCTACGCTATTTTCTTGAATTTTCCTTTTTATAAAGCTATATGACAGGTAAATCAAGAAGTTGTAAGGCTGCATTAAATTAATAAAGCCTATATATTATTTGTAAATAGAAGAAGTAGATTGAGTGTTGATTAGTCTGACAGTAGTTTTTTGACAAAACTAAATGTCAATGGGATCATTGTAGAACCCATAAACTACTGTCTGTGACTTGGAGTAAGTTTCTCAAATTTTAAGAACCTATTTTGTAAAATGTGAATATTAATAGTATCTACCCTAGGGTTGTTTTAAAGATTTAATAAGTTGCTTAAAACAGTGCCTGGAACAGTGTTCTCCACCTGTTTTTCTCTTCTTTTATTTCCTCTTATTTTGTCTTTTCTTCTTATTCTCCTTTTTCTGCTTCTCCTCCACCTCATATTTTTCCTTAGTATTAGTATTATATAACAATGTATTATATGAGCCTTGAATACGTCTTGGAGGAACTTCTGGCTTATTGGCTGCTTTCACAAGTCTTACCCACCTGTCACTGGAGCCAAAAGGGCTCTACTGTAAGTTATATATGAATGTTTTTTATGTTACCCATAATTAGGAACCTAATGGCTGTGTCCTCCCAAGATTCATGTGCGATGATATTTGGAGGTGGGGTTTGTGAGGTAATTAGGTTTAGGTGAGGTCATGTGGGTGGGGTCCTCATGATGGGAATTGTGCCTTTATAAGAAGAGATCGGAAAGCTTCATTCTCTCTCTCTTAGTCGTGTGAGGACACACAAAGGCCATCTACCAACCAGGAAGAGGTCCCTCCCTAGACTCTAAATCTGCTGGCACCTTGATCTTGGATGTCCCAGCCTCCAGAGCTGTGAGAAGTAAATTTCTATTGTTTAAACCACCCATTATAAGGTATTTTGCTATAGCAACCCAAACTAAGATACCTCTTAATGTAAACTGATGGCAAAAACAAATTATCACCAGTGAAAGCACTAATATTAGAAATCTATACAGTCAGTCAAAATGCACTAGAATAATACAGGATAATCTGTAGGGAAAGTAGAGCAATGCTTCTCAAAACATGTACCCAAACAAATATGTTATATTGAAGATAAATATTGATCTAGCTTTTCATTTATTTTTGTTCACTATTGTTTACATTGAGCATATTTGTGAAGTCATGTATTTGCAAAGCACTAACAAAAACATTTTCAACAAGATGTGTGAATTTTTAGTGAACCGAATAGCAATTGACAAAATTAATAAATGGAGTAAAGTCTATCACATATAAAGCTGCAGGGAGCTCATCTTCTTACTTTGTTAGTTAATACTGCATTCTTTACTGAGGACATTTTATCTGAAAAAAGTTGCCTCTTTAATTCGTATGTTTAACAGGATGATGAAAATGATAAATTGTGAATGTTTTTTTACTGAAAATAATAGCATTGTTTCAACGAAAAATAAATTGTGAGGGTATATGAAGAACTCAGGGTTCATGAATCATTTGACTTTTAAATTTACATGTGATAAAAGAAATTATAGCTTTATTGATAAAACCTCACTTTCTTCACTGAAATGTCTTTTGAAAAGTAATCCCCAAATTGTAAAATGTACTGATCCTGGGTTAAGGACTCTTAGTCATTCTTTTTTCACTAGTGAATTGTTCTCACAGAATGTCTGACATTAGCTTCAAATATGTAGTTGCACCCTATGATCTCTAGCTGCATTCTCACTGTCTCCTCTTGATGATTCCTCATCAAAGCTTGAAATGTAGTAAAAACAAACCAACAAACACACAGAATGACTTTTTATCTCTATCCACATATTTATGGAATTCTTGGGTCTCCAAAATATTGAGCTTTTATAGGTGTTCCTTGACTTGACTCTTCCCCTGCTTTCCCCGTTATCCTCCTCACCCCTCCCCTTTGGTCACTGTCAGTCTGTTCTTTATTTCCATGTCTCTGGTTATATTTTGCTTGTTTGTTTTGTTGCTTAGCTTCCACTTATAGGTGAGATCATATGGTATTTGTCTTTCGCCTCCTGGATTATTTCACTTAGCATGATGCTCTCCAGTTTCATCCAGGCTGTTGTGAAGTGTAAGAGTTCTTTCTTTCTGCTGCATAGTATTCCATTGTATAAATGTACCACAGTTTTTGATCCACTCATTTACTGATGGGCACTTAGACTGTTTCCATCACTTGGCTATTGTAAATAATGCTATGAACATTGGAGTGCATATGTTCTTTTAATTTGGTGTTTCAGGATTCTTGGGGTATAATCCCAGCAGTGGAACTGCTGGGTCAAAGGCAGTTCCATTTTTAGTTTTTTTGAGGAAATTCCATACTGTTTTCCACAGTGGCTGCACCAGTCTATTGGTGGGAATGTAGACTGGTGCAGCCACTGTGGAAAACAGTATGGAATTTCCTCAAGAAACCAGAAATGAACTGCCATTTACAATTTTGACACATAAAGTATGTACACATAAACAGTTGGAGAATCTATTCAGAAAAAATTTGTTTTCTACGCAGGTATGATGGATTACTCTCCCCAAATGGCCTGGTTACACTAGCTGTGTGTGTATGGTTGCTAAACTATGTTTATGAACTCATTTCTGAAAAAGTCAATCTGGTTTGTTGGTGGTGGTTCTGGACGGTGTGTTTCATCCAAAGAAACAGCCTTAATTTCCTGCAGTAGTTTGCCTACTGGGGCGCATCTTACTATAGTTAGGTGTCCTTGACATTTTAACTGATTAAAATGTAAGTGATTTAATGCAAGTGATTAAAAAATAAGCACACAATGACATACATATACTTAATGACACTGAACAATACACTTAAAAATGATGAAAATGGTCAATTTGTATGTATTTTACCATAACGAACCCTCCAAGCAAATTTTCCTATGGGAGAATTCCCAAATTATTAGACTTTTAGAGCTGGAATTTCCTCAGCTTATCTCGCAGTATCAACCGTAAAGGTGTCAAAGTTGACTATGAGAGGATGAGACATTCTAGCATTAGCCAATCTCTTCCTGGTCTTTCCTGTCTTGCAGACTAGGTTCTAGGGGTCAGGAGAAAGTCTTCCTTTTTCTTGTTCATGTTAGTGTAGCGGGACAGGGCAAGCGTGTAAGCGTGTAAGTGTGTGTTGTGCGCTCTTGTGTGATTGGAGACCACTGAGTAGGCAGTCAAGTTTTTTTTCCTCCATCCTGGGGAGAGGTGCAATTTAAAGGTTCTGTTCCTGCAGTTTAAAGGGTGCTGGACGTTTGGCAGCTCCACTCAGCCTCCTTAGCCGGCAGCTAACAGACTGAGGGCGCAGCTGGGATGAAAGAGCTTTAGATCTCAATGATAGCAGATGAAAGTTCCAAAAGCTCTGTCCAGGCTTCTGCTCTGAATCAACTTTCCAGGGTATACGATGAACATCTCTCAGGGCTTGTCCGCTAGGATGGAAGGTGGTGCATCTTCCTTTTGATGCTTGCCTTTGTTCCCATTCTGGCCCAGGGCCCGGGAGCTCGCGGAGGGCGCACCTGTGCAAAGATCACCCGGCGCGCCGGGGTTGCTGGAGACGCCGACGCGCCGTGGAGCCCGTTCCTCCAAGCACATGCGCAGTGGCGACCCCGGGCCGGCGCCTTCAGTCTCCTCCTCCGCCGCCTCCCGGTTCCGCAGTCACTTCCTGCAGCTGTTTCCCTGTGGGTCTGGTTGCACTGACTTTGGAGTCTGCCTTCAGTAGCGGAGGGGGCTCGGCGGGGACCAGCTGAGAAAGTTGCGCTGAGGGAGGCGGGGTGGAGCCGGGTGGAGCCGGGCGCGCAGGGAAGACGGCAAACGCGTCGCCTAGACTCCCGGCGCGTCCCGGCGGTTCCGGTAAGTGCGAGCGACCCGGAGCCTCGGGGCGTTGAGGACGAGCCCAGGAGCCGCGGGGACTAGCGGTCCTTCTGGCTGCAGTCTTTCCACCTGCTCTCCACGTGACAGGCTTGCGCTGCTTTTATTTATCTGTTTGTTTTTAAGCCTTTCACGTGCTCTATTTGGGTATCTGGGCGTGCAGCTGCCTTGGCTCTGGCGCTGGCCCCCACCTCCTGGGAGTCCGGGGATTCCATTTTTCGTGATGGCATCCTTAAGGGATTGAGGTGCGTGTGTGCGTGGTCGCGTGTATGCATGCATGCACATTTTAGGAATGTAAGGTAATTATACGTGGGCGATGCTGAAGTATATGTAGCTTTGATTCAAATATGTAAATGATGCCCTAGGATTAGGCACCGTCACAGCTGAGACTGGAAAACGTTCTCCAGTTCACCAAGGCCTCTTCTCCGGATTCCTGCGTTCTTTTGAATCTTCCTTACATGATATACCTTGCCTCCGCTAATTTTTTTTTTTTTTCTATTTTTCTCTCAGGCCTTCTGGCTCTGTTCTGATGACCTCTGAATAACGTTCACTGCCTTTCATTTGTAGAATTCCCAATTTCAGACTTTGCTACTTTGCTGAGGTGCCAGTAACTTGTCCCTTTATACTGTTCCCTTTCTTCTGTAGCTTTCTCCAAATGAGAAAGTGATTAGCTTTAAAACAGTATGTGAAAAGTAGGCCCCAGTCCAATCATGAAAA
The DNA here is from genome assembly GCA_007922815.1 of Macrotus californicus. Taxonomy (NCBI): domain Eukaryota; kingdom Metazoa; phylum Chordata; class Mammalia; order Chiroptera; family Phyllostomidae; genus Macrotus; species Macrotus californicus. Next base: position 10,102 of record VMDR010024891.1, on the reverse strand, counting down.
CTATGCTATGAACATTCTCTTTCTTTAAACAGGGTACACCGTGAAGCTTTGATTTTTTTTTTTATTGTCCCCTCAAACCCCTTCCAAACCGGGACATTAACCACCAAAAATCTTTTATTTATGCTACTTTAAGCATCAAATGAATGGCTTTTATGGTTTGAGGAATATTTTATTTACATCAGCCCTCAAGTTAGTTTCTTTTAATCTAATGCAGTAGTTGAGCGGATGTGAGTCACATATGCTTTGGTCTTTCTATATTCCATCATTCATGCTTTCACTTAAGGCTTGGCTTTATTTCTTCAGACTTATATTTTATGCTAATTTTTATTTGCAAATGTAGTAATACTTGGTGTAACTTATACATTGTTTTTGGAACTTGTCATTTTGATTGTTGGATATTACAAAAAATAATATTGGAATATCTATCTAGTCTTTAAAAATTGTAAAGATAAAATGCGATAATAGGTAAGTCTGTACTTGGTGAGCATTTTTCCTTCAAATCAGGAGATTTTATCACCTTTGGAAGGGGCCTCTTGTACCTCTGTGCTTTGAGAAGGGCCTTTGATGGAAGTCTGTTGGCAACGCTAGGGGAGACACATGCTGCAATTTCCTCAAGTGAGAGTGAGCGTCCATAAAACAAGTCCAGACATGTCTAAACAGTTGGTAGCATTTGATTTTCTGTTTATAGTGATGATTTTTTTTATTCAAATGTTTTGACACCTTCCTCTACCATTTCTTTTCTGAACTGGTAGCTTGTTTATGGCAATTTGGTATTAATGTGTCTCTGTACAGGTATGTGTAGTCTTTTAATATTATGAGTTGTAATTAGGTAGTTAACGTTTTTGAAAAAGTGGTGTTTGTCTTCTTAGTTTTCCTTTTAAAAATGCCAATGTATTTGTTTCTGCATTCTGAATGTCTTTGCTTGATTTAATTGGGAGGCATAATGTGATTATAGAGAACCTGCCTTTTTCAGTATTCTAAATCTGTATTGCTTTTCTTTATGTTCCCAGAGATATGGAATCATATTTCTGCATAAGAATAAAATAATATTGGTTTTATAGATGTTATGGTTAATGAGAAAGAAGTATTATTGAATACTATGACTAATAATTTATGTAATTTGCTCGTAGCACATTATTTCCCCATTGCACTGATATTCTGTGCTGCCCCAAGACGCTGAATTTTAGTATAAAGGTTGTTACTTGACTGTGGTTTCCACATGTGTATACTTCATAAATTGGTAAAAGAGACTTTTAACTTACCAAATTTACTTGCTTCATTTTATTAAATCTATTGTTGTCATAAAATGTACACCTTTGTATTGCAGATGGCAAACTTCAGCAACTTCAAATAGCCATATTCTATTGACCAAGAAAAGAGGTTTTAATAATATTGAAAGAGTGGAAGGAATAGTGGATTTTGAAGTAAAGATTTTAATTTGGGTTAGTTAGAATCCTGGGAACTGAAAGTGTGCACTGTGGTTTATTTTGAGATACTCAGGGTTAGAAGATGCCATCTGGGTGGGAGGCAAGAGAAATCATGGATGAAATCGAAGAGGGATTGGAACATATTGCACCTTTTCTGAGGAAAACAGAATAGAGACTATCAATTATTTAATAAGAAGGGGAAAAGAAATAGCTGAAAGACGGAGGAAGTGGATTTATATTGGGGCTTGTGGTAGTGTGATCCATTACCTCATTGGACATTTACTTGATACATTATTTTGTTCAGTAATTTACCTGTAGAGGGAGAGAAAATCTTCTCATTTTATAGGGGACTCATGAATGTAGTCTAGGGCATATGAGGTGAAATTCTAAACTCAAGGGCTTACAGGGAACAGGCAAGTAAATACAGCAGCAGGCTGGGTAGGGACTGAGGTGGCCTGGAGAAGGCAGGTTTTACTGTTGGGGACAGTGCCTTTCAGGACTAACTAGCTATTGTTGCCTATGTAGGGCTATGTGCCAAATGTTGCCAATTCACCTTTTTTATCAAGAGAAGCCACGAGTCTCTTTATTTTTAAATGCAAAATGAAAGCAAAACAAAACACTATATTCCAAACAGAACATAGCTATGGCTGCATGGCCTGCAGGCTGTCTGCAGCCTCTGCTGGGAGGAGTCATTGGCTCAGCTCTTTAAGTATTAGCAGTTGATCAGAAGGTATACTTTTTTCCCCTCAGAGAGTACACTTTTATTTATTTTTGTCACATGGTAACTCTTGACTTATTCTTAGACTTCCTTGATATTTAGCTAGTTCTAGAAGTGTCTTAAGGATTCTGAGAAGTGACACTCTTTATTTCATTCTTTTTTTTCTCTCATATAATTTGGATGAAAGACTAGTTTGGATGGAAAGTAGACATTTGCTAAGATTCTTAGCCGGTGGGATTTTGTGTATTCATGATTATCAAGAGTATTTAAGTGTAAGTGTGCTTCATGGAAGGGGTCTGGATGAGGTGACCTTTGATGTCCATTTCAGCCACGTGATTTTTAGATTTAATTAGTAATGGATGCAATGCTATTAATGTTCATGAGCCAGAGGGACCACAGCTGGAGCTGTGCCAAGCAAAACAAAGCCAAATCGATAACCTGTTTTCAGTGGAAGAGCATCGTGTCAATGCGGATTAACAGATGGGAAGTCTGCTAGATGAGGCAGAAGTCCCCAAAATGGGTTGAAGAAGTGGAAGAATGGGTGAGGTTGTGTGGTCATTTACATTTCATATTGCTCAGGTCACATGTTTAAGTGAGTTTGTTTTGCTTTTGATTCAGATTTGAAGACCCAGCTTCTCCTCACACATTGGATTATGCCCAAGGCTCTTCTACCCAATGATCCTCTTGCAACACGCCGGGCTTCCTTTGCCTAAGCGGCCCTCATCCTCTCCTCCTATGTCAGTGGCCGCCAGGTCTACAGGAACCTTGCAGCATTCGCCGCAGAAGCCTTTTGGGCAGGAGGCTTCCTTACCTCTGGCTGGGGAAGAAGAATTACCTAAGGGAGGGGAGCAAGACTCTGCCCTGGAGGAGCTGTGTAAGCCCCTCTACTGCAAGCTCTGCAATGTCACCTTGAACTCAGCACAGCAAGCCCAGGCTCATTATCAGGTAAGGGAAGAAAAGAAAATCAGGCATTTAGTGGGGGACATTTTATGGCTTTATCCATTTTGGAATTTTCTCTCCTGATATGCTTGGAATAATCAAGGTGGCTTAGTGAACAACTAAGTATTAGTTTGACTAAAAGCATAATGTTTCTACTTTGAAAGAAAGCATCATTTATTATAAAATGGGGTCTTAACCTCCTATATGTAGCTGTATGGTGTTTGATAGCTTACCTGTCGTTGTAAGCAAATGTACGCCTTCTATGTTGGTGAACAAACCTAACAAACCTGTGATCCCAAGAAGGACAGGTATTTGACACATGATGTATCAAACTCAATTCAATGTCAGCATTGCTTGGAAGAATTAGTCTTATAAATATTCTCTTCCCTCTAATACAGTTTGCAGTGGTTCAAGGTAATCTCTGTCTATGAATCTTATGCTTTTAACCTCTGACTCTTCTGATATATCCTGTCACTGCTAAGGACAACACAAGTATCTTCTGTAGTGAGAATAAAATGGCATTGGAGTATTGAGCCTTACCCTTCATTTATAAGAGCACACTCTGATTTCTTTTAGTCTGTTTTTGTGAACTGATCATTGTTTTTAAGATTTAAAGCTTTCTCTTCCATGTAGAATAGCTTGTGGAAAAGACAATTTTAAAGGACAAATAGAAAATTAAATTTTGGCTACAAAGAGAGGGTACAGTATTTCTTTTTATTCTAGATTGCTGTCTAAAATCACATAATTTCCTATTTTTTTGGAGAAAAGAGACCTGAGAAGCAAGTGAGGCCAAATGCCATTGAGTGAAAGGATGTCTTCTGAGTCACCATTAATTTGATTATTTATTCTCTCTATGAATATGTGCAGTAATAAGTATGGTAGAACGATGACTTACACAGGTGTTGTTTCCTTATCATGCCACTATAATGTTTTCCACCTTCAAGTTTTTATTTACTCTGTGTGTAAGTCTTTTTTGTTTTAATCCTAAAGACTGATGATTGTGTCACTTTGTGATTATACATCAGTGTTTTGATGGTGTATTGTTTTCTCTGGGATTTAGGGGAAGGCATAACATGTTGTTTCCCTGAAATTCCCTTTGTTTGGGTTTGTTTTGCCGTCGGGTGCAAAGAGGTGACTGAGTTAGACCTCTCAGATCTTGGCACATGTCATCCTTGGTTCATAAAGGCATCTTCTGGTTCTATTATTACAGTTTTCCCCCTTCCCCAGTCCCTGCTCTCATTCCCTCTGGGTACCGCGTTCTACCACAATGGTTTGATACCAAAGGGTCTCCCTTTACCTGTTTTATCATTCAGGTGGGTAAATGATAAAACAGGTCTGTTAGGGTGATCCATCTAAAACCCAAAACTTAGTGTTAGTTTTCCTCTTCATTCATTCTTGTGGAATGTTCTGTTTTATAGCCTAAGACTTTGAAAAATCAAACCTGGGGTTTAAACTTTTGATTTTTAGTGGTCCCTAATAAATCATTAAGTTGGAAGCAAACCCACTTGTGTGCTCTTTAAAGAAGAGTTGTCTACTTTTATGAGGTAAAACTCTTGGTCAATGCATAGTTTAATATGTGTGCATGGATTATACCTATATCTCCTCCTTTTCCCCCTCCTAGTATCACTTTGTGTCTCTATAGAAAGTGATAGATGCTCCTAGTTATGCATAGAGAGAATTCAGTTTGAGTAGGGTCATTGGAGTATAAAGCTTAAAGCTGATAAGAAACAGAATCAACATTTATTTAGTTTTATTCTATGTTTGTGTGTGTGTGCTCTGAACTTTTTAGTTGATGAGATTAGTGAATCTACTTAATTGCGGCTCCATCAGTCATACAGTGAATACATAAATTAGAAAATATAAGAAAAGGGAAGTAAAGCTTTGGTAAATTTCTCAGTAATCAGAATTATTAAGTGGAAAAATTGGAAAAGGGGCAGTCTGTTGTAGGAGACAATGTAAGGAACCAAGATCTAGGGTAAATGTAGAGTAAAGAAGTGGCAAGTAGGTATTAAGAAAGTAGAACCTAATAGAAAATGTAAAGTTTGGGTGTAATACAAGCATGTTTCTAAGAGTTTAGAGGCAAAGATTTGAATAAAACCAATGTTACTGGTAATTTTTAAAGCAGGGGGTAAGGCAAGCAGTTTCATTAGGAGAGCAGAGAAGAGAGCTAATCTTAGAAGTGAGATCTGGATTTCTACAAGACAGAAATACTCAAAATGAGGGAATGTAGATCAAAAGAGAATCAGCATAATAGACAATGAAACATGAACCTAGCCTAGGTGGGTGAATCAATATAGAAGGAAAGCATAGACATGTTAGCCTGAAAGATGCGTCAAAGGCTGCGCAATGGGTATGTAAACAAGCAATGATTCTAGAAGGTCTCTTTAACATTTCTTGTATTACTGGTTTGGTGGTGATGAACTCCTTCAGCTTTTTCCTGTCTGGGAAGTTCTTTATCTGTCCTTTGATTGTAAAAGATAGTTTTACTCGGAAGTGTAATCTTGTGCTTCTCATCACTTTGAATATTTCATGCCATTCCCTTCCGTACAGCAAAGTTTCTGTTGAGTAATCAGCTGACAGTCTCATGAGAGGCCCTTATAGGTAACTAACTGCTTTTCTTTGCAGCTTTCAAGATTCTATCTTTGTCGCTAACCTTTGGCATTTCAATTATGTGTCTTGGAGTGGGCCTCTTTGAGTTCATCTTGTTTGGGACTCTGATTTTCTTGGACTGTAGGGCTCTTTCCTTTACAAAGTAGGGAAGTTTTCAGTCATTATTTCCTCAAATAGGTTTTCACTCCCTGCTCTTTCTCTTCTCCTTCTGGTACCCCTGTGATTTGAATGTTGTTACACTTGACTTTGTGCCAGAGGTCACTTAAACTATTCTCATTTTTTAAATTCTTTTTTCTTTTGTTGTTCTAATTGGGTGTTTTCTACTACATTACTTCCAAATTGTTGGTTTGACCTGCTGTATCTTCTTATCTGCTGTCGATTCCATCTAATATATTCTTCATTTCAATTATTGTATTCTTCATTCCTGACTGGTTCTTTTAAGAAGAAAAAATAAGAAATATTAAGTATCACAAAGAAAAAAATTCTCACTGACAAAGGCAAACACATAATAAAAACACTTGATCAATCAACACTAAAGCTAGTGCAAAGGTGAAAAGGCACAAAATCTTTGTAGGAAGATTTGTGTAATTATAACAGTAAATTAAGAGATACACACAAACACACACAAAAGAAGTAAAAAATGACAAAAACATAAATGTGCAGGGGGTAAGTAAAAATGGTAGTGATTATTGAATGTGTTTGAACTTAAGCAACCATCAACTTAAAGTAGACTGCTATAAACATAGCTTGGTATACATGAATCATATGGTGACCATAAATCAGAAGTCTGCAAGAGATATACAAGAAATAAAGAGGAAGGAATCCAAATATCATACTGCAGAAAGTCATCAACATACCAAAAAGGAGAGTAAGAGAGTAGGGAAAGAACTGTGAAGACCTACAGAAACAATCAAAACAATAAAATGGTAGTAACTACGTTCCTATCCATAATTTCTTTAAATATAAATGGATTAATTGCTCCCATCAAAAGATGAATGAATAAAGAAGATGCGATCTATGGAATATTACTCAGCCACGAAAAAGAATGAAGTCTTACCATTTGTGGCAACATGGATGGATGTAGAGGGTATGTAATAAGGGAAATAAGTCAGACAGAGGAAGATAAATATTCTGTGATTTCACTTATATGTGGAGTCTGAAAAATTAAATAAGACAATAACAAACTTACAGATACAGAGAACAAACTGATAGATACAAGATGGGTGGGGGTTTGGGGAGCTGGGTGAAAAAGGTGAAGGGATTAAGAAGTACACATTATCAATTACAAAATAAGATGTTAAGTGCAGCTTAGGGAATATAACCAGTAATATTGTAGTAACTATAAATGATGTCAGGTGGGTGCAAGACATATCCGGGGATCAACTTTGTAAGGTACATAAATTTCTAACCACTATGTTGCACATCTGAAACTAATACAATATCAAATGTCAGCTATAATTTACAACTTAAAAAATAAAAAAGTCAACTAAGGAAAAAAGGCAGTGATTAAAAAAGGGTACTAAAGGCAAGGGTAAGACCAATGAGTAAAGCTTACCAGAACCAGGAATGGGCAGAATGGCAAGGATTGTAGACCAATAAAACAAAGTGGTTGATGAGATGATGAAAGTAAAGTTTTATTTCAACTCTAAAAGCCTGCTTTATGTTTTATTTATTTTTTTAAAATATTTTATTTATTTTTAGAGAGAGGAGAACAGAAGGAGAAAGGGAGGGAGAGAAACATCAATGTGTGGTTGCCTGGCATGCGCCCCCTACTGAGGACCTGGCCTGCAACCCAGGCATGTGCCCTGACTGGGAATTGAACTGGTGACCCTTTGGTTTGTAGTCTGGTGCTCAATCTACTGAGCCACACAAACCAGGGCTAATTTTTAATAGAGACTGATACCAAGACTGCCATTCATTATTTCAGTTATGTGTGAGATAAAAGGGGTCAGTGGTAGTTTGTTTATAAGCCAGAAACACATTCTTGTGAAGTGATAAGTCACTGTGATTACATAACACAAAACGGTCTAGTTAATTGATGCCACTGTTGAAATCACAAAGTTTCAAATTAATCAGGGTATTGTAAACAATCCTCAATCTGGTTTGAACAGTGTTACACTAAAGTCTGACTGTATCATGTTCTAGTAATCCAGGACGCACAGTGAAAACTGCTCAATAAACACTTCCCTTTAAGCTCACTACCACCTTTCCCTGACATCCTGATGTTCCCAAGCTGGGGCTGCCTTAGCAATACCCATGTGTGTCTGTCACTACCACAGATTTAGTTTTATTTCCACAACTTTTTAAACCGGTCAGTCTACTTCAAAATACCCTTAACTGTTCTTTTATTTTTAATGAGGTTACCTATTTTTTCAATCTCAAAATTATGGCTTTAGTTACACCTTAATGTAAAATAAAACTTTGGCCTTGGCTGGTGTCGCTCAGTGGATTAAGTGCCAGCCTGTGAACCAGAAGGTTGCTGGTTCGATTTCCAGTCAGGCCACATGCCTGGGTTGCAGGCCAGGGCCCCAGTTGGGAGCATGCAAGAGTCATTCAACTGATGTTTCTCTCCCACATCAATGGTTCTCTCTCCTCTCTTTCTCTCTTCCTTCCCCTCTCTCTGATAAAATAAATACATAAATACATAAATAAATAAAAATCTTAAAAAAATAAAACCTTTGGAGGAAGAAACATGTCTTCATTACTATTAAAATCTGCAGGCTCCAGGTTACTTAGGGCAAGTCACACATGGAGTAACACAACACTGTCTCAGCAGCATAAGTGCCTGGAGGAAGAACCACTTTAGAATGGAAGGTCATTAATAGAAATTTTAAAAAGCTGAAAGCATGAGTAAATTTTACTAAGGCACCACAGTTTAAAAGAAAGTCAACTAGTTTATTTTCTAATTTGCACATTCATTTGAAAAAGTAATAGTTACTCGAAGTACATTTCTAAAATTTGTCACAAACATCAATTTCTTTTTGTGATGTTTAATTGAGAAATGATCTACCATATTAGATTAATTACAAAGGGAGACAGAACACAGTTAAAAAAGTAGTTCTAGCATTATGATGCTGAATGTTGTCATAATTCAGAGAGTGTGATTAGATGTTATCCCCAGATTTAAAATGCTGATTTTAGCACATAATTTTAACATCGACCACTCAGGTTTGGGTGGCATGATCAGCAACTTGAATCTCAGCTAGTTTTTATGTTTTCAGAATTCTCCCATCTGATTGTTTTCCCAGTGATCTTGCAGTGGACTAAGATGGTCAAAATACTCTTTATTAGGGGGCAGAAGCTCTCTCCACCATCCTGCTATTAGCCAGATCTCCCCAGCTTGCTGCCTTCCCATCCAAGCCCACCGCTACCTCGTTTCTTATTTCTAAATAGATACCCTTTCTTAAATACAAGGCTTATTCTTCACTCTGTACTTTGGATTTCATCACCTGTCCTCACTTTTCACCTCGATCAAATTAAAACCACGTTTAAGCTTTTTTTCCATACATGTAAAAGCAGCAGCAGCAGCCTGCCCTTCCCTTTCAATCCGTCTTGTTAGCATCCTTTTTCTTCTTCTGTCCTGTCCTTAGAGCTCTGCTGGGTGTAACTGTCTCTTTGGGTCTTCATTTCCCATTCCCCAGGCCACTGCACTCTGGTTTACATTCCAGTATTCTACTGAGATGGTCCTTTCCACGGTCACCTGTGATACTACAGCCAAATCTAGCTCTGTTTCACTTGACCTCTTTGTATCATTTGCCACTGGCAATTAGCCTCCTTAAAATACTTAAAAGATATTTCACTCAAAATGATGTCTCTAGAAAAAAAGCACTTATAACACGTGTTCTCGCCTTTTCACCCATCCCCTGCCTTTCTTCTCTGTTCTCCTTTCTACCTCTGTTAGTTCTCAGCTGATACAGTGAGTCCCTTTCAGAGCGTGTGGCCTACAAAGAAGGTTCCTTTTTAAATAGAATGCCTTTTCAATAGATATTGTTTGTCTTTCCACTATAAAATGAGAGTATGTTATGCCTAGAAAATTGGGAGAATTTAGAGAGGTAGAAGAGAGCACCGATCACCTTTCATCTAGGTGGTACATATTTCAGGGCCTTTTGCATTTTCTCTAAAACATAATGTACCTGATTTCCTTCTGTCCTGTTTTCATTCTTGTGTGCTATACTATGGGACTAGTGAGAAATAGCACCTTTTCTGTACCTCAGACATGGAGTGTCTCTGAGCCACTCAGTCTTTATGAAGATGTTATCAAGTATGTCCTCCAAGGAGCCCTGGCCCTCTAAGGCCTCAGCTCCTGTATGGCTTAGACTAGAGCACTCACCTGCCAGTGACTCACCTCATTCTTTGTGTTCATCTAATCTCACTTTCCCAGCAACTACCAGTGCCTCCCCAGTTAGGT
>VMDR010024890.1:0-14781 GCA_007922815.1 Macrotus californicus | reverse complement strand
GCGGGCCCTTCAGTGACATCTGTGTTGACTCTGTGATTGGATGTCTCGTGGTTTCAGAGAGTTGGGATCTCTGAGCCCAGCAAAGTGGAATGGCCATTGCAACAGTCTCCTGTGAAGTGGTCCAACTCAGGGACCACTTTAAATGGTCACATGACTTTATTCATAACAAGATGTCTCAGGAACACTGTTAGCTTTTCAGCGATATGTAATTAGAGTTCCTTATCTCACACACACACACGTATATACTACACAAACATTATGTACACAGGCAGTCTCATCCCATTTCTCATTTTTTTCTTTGATATTTGGGATCTTCTCTTTTCAGTTTGAAATTTTATCTTTAAGGGTCTGAGGACAATTCTGGCATGAAGAATAAATAATTTTCCTAGACATTCAGTATGTCTATTTTTCTTCTACTCATCACATAAATGAAAACACAGAACCAGTGGTCAGTACATGTTTGATGTTAATGGAATCATATAGCCATTGAACTATAAGGAAATAGATTTCATCTAGTTCTAACCAATATATCACAAATGAAGAAATTGGAATGCCTAATACAACTGCCAAAGGTAATACCAGTTGACAGTGGTAGTAAGACTATAAAAGGTCAATATACTTTTTATTAGTTGACACAATCACTAAGGCTCATTTGTAGGAACAGGGACCCTCATGTCGGTAACTTTGGCCATGGAGGTCACTTAAGTCTGAAGCAATATTCATGGATTATTGTACAAAAAATGAAGCACATGATTGCTGGTACTTGAAGGTCTGCAAACACTCACTGATAAAATTTGTATTAGCATTCTGGTTCCCCGTCCCAAATGCATTTCTTCCCCTAGGATAGAGAAAGAGAATCCCCTAGGATTCTATTTCAATCAACAGGGTAACTTCATTCCAGGGATTAGTGGGAACAAAGTGTCACCAGCGATTGCTGCCTTGGCTACAGAGGAACCTCTCTCTGAAAGTGAACAATGAGCAGGGTTAGACTCCTGGACAGCCTGAGTCTCAGGGAACTTTCTTAACTCATTTGGAGGACTTGCTATGTGTTAGTCTTCCTTACTGCTCAGCTTACTCACCTACTTTAAAGGGCACCCTCTCTTTCTGCCATGTGTGAATGGAAGCAGTCTGTGTGTGTGTGTGCAAATCTGAGACTCCAAAGTGGAGGTTAGCATGACTCCAGCTGCAGGTTTGAGTACAGGCTGCAGGTGCCTACAGAGCCCTGTGCTCTTGCTGCGCAGAGGTACAAGGCCGAGTCTCCAGGATGCGAGTTCTTGATGTGCAGAGAGAGGTGTTTGGCGGTTTTGTTGTGGAAGGCTGTGAATCTTCCATCTTCCTTTTTATCCACAACTAAACTCACTGATATCAGGAATGCAGGACCCTTAGCAGGGTATTTTCTGTACCACACAAAGTAATCAAACAAATTATTATTGTATTCACAGTTCAGAACGGAAATTCCTCCTTCCTGCACACTCAGGGATGCAGAATTCTGCTGCACCTGTTGCTGCTCTCCATTCTTCTCTTGGCTGTTCACCCCTGTGTGGAGAAAGAGTAGCAGATTTTAAAACTTAATCCTTCAAGTCCCCACAGAAAACCATAAACCAGAAAGCAAAACAAAATAAAATTCCCCAACGGTCTCATCTCTTAGCCTTGTAGTATCTCCTGGCATTTTTCTACTATATTCAAACCTCCCACCCCAAACTCACAGTCTGGCTGAAGACAGAGAAGCAACAACAAAACCCCCAGGAGCCTGCCCATTTCTCCTGGGAAGATGGTTGTCCTGTCTCCTGCCCAGGCAGCTGTCAATCTGACTTCAGCTTCCTACATTTCATTCATACCCTTCCACAGAGCCTTCTACTTTGCATGTGAGTAAAGATCAAGTTATTCATCTTTATGAAAGGAAGCACTGCCCCCTTTAGTCTGCATGTAGCACATTTCTGAAAATGCATTTCTGTGTTTCCAGAAGTTCAATTTGTAATTCCTTCCCCCAGTTAATATGTTAAAATAGGAGACTTTAAGAGATCACATAATTCAAATATATGGATATATTTATTTATTACAGGTAGAAAATGACAGCTGAGAATATAGAATATTATACAAAGTCAAATGATTGACATTTTGTCAACTGCCATACTTAGGCAGACACTTTAGTTTAAAATTTTAATAAGAATTGGTGTTTCGAGGCAGATTCATGGGGTATGATGTTATATTTAAGGCAGTGGTTAAAAATTTAGAACACAAAGAGTTTGGTAGCTTTACCTTTAATGTAATTGCCTTCTAATGTGGTCTTCACAGTCCATATTTCTTCTAATTAAATAAATTCCACAAGGTAATCAATTGTGATACAAATCTGGAAAACTCTCTTAAAAACCCAAATCAACACAACAAAGTGTATCCTCTGTAACAGATTATCCTCTGTAATAGATCAGCTTCTGAATGAGGTGATCTCTCCTGGAAGGTGGATGAAATCATTTAGTGTATCTGTATTCTCAAATTAGAAAAAAAGTGACACAGGCCTGTGAAGTCTATAAGACATCGTGAGGCCATGACTTTAAAGGTGCCACATAATGCCCGAAGGCTACGACTTTCTTGCCTTCACTCTTGTTTCATATCTAGTCTATGTCTCCACAGTCTAGTCCCATGGAAGAGGCAAGAAGAGTCGATCATGCTTACAGTGCTAACTCAGTGGGGTGACTAGTGATTACAGCTCAGGTTAAATGCAATATAACTTTCTGGAAGTTATTTGAACAAAGACACAGAACACAGACTAAAATAATTTTGGGTATACATTTTATAAGGGAAGAAATATTTCTCATTTTTATTTGAATAGTAATGAATCATTCTGGGAAGTCACCATGTTATCGAGCCCACATTAACTGCTCAGTCCAGACAAGCTGAGTTGTCCCTGTTGTACATCACATATGTATGTGCTTCCCTCAGTTGGAGCACCCTCTCTGCTCCCTTTCGTCCTTCACTCTGAGTAACTCGTGTTAATCTGCCAGGTTTCAAGCTGAGCTTCCACACATCCAGGAAGGTTTCTCTGACTCACAGCTTTTGATTTCATAATAACCTTTGCTCTCCCAGTAAAACTGTATGATTGAAAACTATGTGTTCCCCATTAGACTATCTATTCAACAAGTTAAGTGATTTGTATTTATTCAAAGCTCCCTAGGCAGTTTCTAACGGGTACTTAGTATACATTCGTTGAGTGATTGAATGAAAGAAACTCATAAGTAAAGGTTGATGAGAAATATTGTCTTCGTGAAGATGAGGATTCTAATGTGAGGTGGAAAGAACAGGACTTGCTGACAGTGACATAGCACACTCATGCTGGAAATTAGCTTTTCTCCAATGGCATTTTTAAACATAACAAAGAGGGAAGTGATGTAAATATATACATTTGAATATAAATAAAACATCCAATGCACTGAGAGACATTGAACAAAATAGTAAATGAAGGACTATAACAGGGTGTAACCAGGGCCCCCCAAATGAAGGATTTGTAATGGGGTCCAGAACTCGGGGTGTCCAGGAAATATTAAAAATATATAGATGTCCTCACCCCCACAAGTCTGAACTGGGGGACAGGACACTTGAAGCATGGAGCAGGGCCATTGAGAGTTATTTTGCATATCCACGATTTTACAAATAACTGGGAAAGTGTGTACTTAACAAATCTATAACTTTTGGCTGACTTCATTGATATGTTAAATAGCTGTGGTCAAGCTTTGAGCCAGGAAGATGGAAGTGACTTGACCCTTGAGGTAACTGGGAGGCAGCTGCCCCTGGTTACAGTGCCTTCCTGAGAGCTCAGAGGTGGTTGGTTCCACGCCAGGGGGCCACACCTGCTGGGACTTACTAGGGCAGCCAAGAAAGAGGGAAAATACGTGAAAGCTGGCCAATGGTGGGAGGACTCGGAAATGAGGATACAGAGGAAGATTCCCACAGACATTTAAAACCAGGCGTGGCAGCCATGTGGGGGGATCTTTGTGGTTTTGAGGGCTAACCCTGCAGTTTTGGGGCTCCCTTAACCATGTGGCTTAGTAAGTAGGAAAGCAAGATGTAGCCGCAATGCAGAGCTCGCTCTTAGCAGTTTGGGAGAATGCAGGAGAGACGCTGCAGGAAGGAAAGGGGTGGAAGGACTCTTGCTGGTGGGCCAGGAGAAGGTGCCACGTGGGTATGGATTAAGAACTGGAGAAACTGGCAACACAGCTGATGGTGCTGGAAGCTGTGGGAGGCCCGCCAGCTGAGCACGGATGACGGGGAAGGACCGGGGACTACCTGAGCCACAGACTTCTGTCTTTTTCCTGAGATACGCTACCCCTGACAGCAAAGTGGGGAAGGAAGGACTGTGGGTTTGAGGGTGTTTTAAGGGACTTTGGGATTTTAACAAAGACATTTAGTCATTAAGTCTGTATAACTTTTGATTAAAAGTTTTTCAATGAATGGAAGCAGTGTCGTCTTCGGGGAAATTCCTATAATTCACTCCACTGCACGGAAAATGCTTGGTGAAGAAATCTGTTCAGAAAGTTATCTGTTTATATCAGTTTCTGATTCCTTTCTCCATTCAACAAGGAGGTTATGTATTAATCTCCAACAATGTATTAGGGGAGGACAGTTTGGTAACTTGAAACAACAGCAAATGCTTCAAGAAGCGGAGTCACTAAGAATCAGATCTGGGTTCAGATTCAGTACTGAATGACATTAGAACAGAAGGCGTTCAAGGACTCTCGTCTAGAGAAGAACCCTTGGACAAGCTAGAGCTTTAAAGTGTTTATAACCTCACCAGTCTGAAATGCACATAAAGTGTCTATGATTTGACCAGTCTGAAATGCACATAAAAGGGAAATGTGAGTGAGTGGAATACCCTGAAAAGAAATCCAAGGACTTGAAGTGCATACACGTCAGGAAGAAGCACAGACTAACTGGAATAGAGGCATATTTGGGAAAGAAGTAAGAACGCACTTTAAAGTGGTAGAGGCTGAGCAGACTAAGAAGGTTTGGATTTGTTAACTAAAGTTTTTGTGCAGTCAAAAGATATGCCCACACATCTACAGAGATTGGAGTTTTGTAAATGTGATCTATCTCACCATTATTTGAAAAGATAAGGTGACATCTTCTGTTTTACCAATTAATCACTCAAGCACCCATCTGTTCTTACTAGCAGACAATAAGGTTCACCTTGAACTCTTTTGTTATTTCTCTATTCAGTTTTCAAAGAATCTCTATTTTAATTTTTTCCCCCAAAATACACCCTGAAGCAAGGTCTCAGGTGAAGTTAGTTTATATAGGAATAGATCTTAGGGAGCAAGAGTCAGAAATGCATAGGGAAAGATTAGGGGTTGAGATGCCAGGACCTCCCAAAAAGGATATAGAAGAAAGGATAAGAAATTATGTAGTGCAACATTAAGGCTTGATTCTGCCAGGATCTCCCAAGAAGGGTAGAGTCCCTTTCAGGATTGTCAGCTGGAACTCAAGAAGCCTCTTTCATCACTGGTTAGTGCTTGCCAGCAGGGCTGGTAATTGCCCTCTCCTTGTAGGCTGAGTGAGCTCCTGAGGAGTCAGAGAAGGCCCTGGGGTAGAAAGTAAACATTGCAATCTATGCTGCATGCCTAATGTTGGATAAGGTCTTCAGTGAGTCTGAGAGTCCACAGAACTGTCTACCACAGCTATTGATAAAATTGGAGCTAGGTGTTTGGATGAGACATTGACTCACACATGCTCTTGCACTACTGAAATGCATGCCTGTCCTACATATTTCTTCACTGTGTCACTGAGTCTTCAAGGTTGTGGCTGGCTGCAATGTATTGATAACACTTCAAAGAGGCGGGTTGCAGGACACGAGATTCTGGCCCTACTTTAACAGGTCCCAAGGCTGGAATTGATAGCCATCTTCTCCCTCTTTCTCCACACTCTCCAGATCTCCTTTGATAGCACGTTAGTAGAGGTAGCCTGCTTGATTGATGGGGTGCCCCAAATTCTTCATGGGTGAAGGGTCGCAGTTCTTGGTCACTTTGCCCTTTTCAGGCCTTGCAGCAACAACTGCCATGTGCTGTTTCTATGGGGTGTGGAAATACCCAGTGTGAATCACTGAAATTACAGACATATTCCTCCTCGTCCTCACTGTGTAACAACAACCTGCTTCATGGCAATCAGGGTCAATTACCCCCCAAGTCTAATAACTCCTTTTTTGTTTGTTGGACCATTGACACAAGTTCAAAGATACCTAGGTGATGGCCATAGCTTTGCTGGAACCCTTACTGAACCTTCTGGTAAAAGCCTTCTTCCTCTGGGAGCTAGACCTCTAATCCCACAGAGCCTCAGTTGTGGGAAAGAAACGGCAAAATCTGAAATGGGTTATGGGAGTGACGTCGGAAGAGTCTAGTCCACATTCATTTGTTAGTTTCTAAACTAGTATATTTTAGCTTGGATGATAAAAGTACCCATATATCAGCCACTGGCTTAATAAATATGATTGCTTCTTGCAAATAGTATTCCAATCACTAAGAGAGTTGCCTCTGAGTGGCTTCTTAGCTGAGCCTTTAACAGGCCATTCCAGCATTTCTTCTAGATCATCTGACCTACTTACCATGGCATAGGTCATTTTTTAGGTTTGAGGCTGGACCAGTGGATCCTTTGCCTAGTTACACCTCCACTGTCACACCCATTGTGTTGTAAAATGGGTCCTTTGTTCTGTGGAGATTCAGTTGGGACATGGGTGGAAGAATAAAATTGAAAATAAATTTTTTAAAAAAGGTTGAATAAATAAAATGGTAAAGTTTAACATTCTTGGAAGTATGAGCTCTCAGGTAAATTATAAAGATGTTTTGGAAAAAGGAAATGCCCAGGAAGTGTAATCTGTCACATACAGCATACACAGGGATGAGGTTTACATGTGATTTGTGTATGAAGACATTTTGTAACACTGGAAGACACTACGCGTGCCCTTATTTTTTAAAGGATTACAGATTGTAGACATTCATCTTTCTTTGTTATATTCAGACAGAAGGAGCTTTTATTCCCAAAAGAGGACAATGATTTTCTGTGTTCCTCTTTTCCCAACCACTTCTCCCCTCCCCTGACACCTACACTGAGGTCTGAGGTTTCTGTGCGCCTCTCCCTGTCACTCATCTCACTGTGCCCCTCTGAGAGCACAGAAATACATCGCTGCATCCTCCAGCTGGGAGTCCGAGATCCTGAGGCCGAAGTGTTTGCTTTCTTTCTGGAAGTTTGCAGAGAAGCGATTATTCGTTGCGTTTTGTTCCTTATAAGTTTCTTGGTGGATAATGAGGATCATCTCCCCACTGGGAGGCTGTTTGTACCAGAACAAATAATAATCACTGCCAATATTTTCATATGTGCAGGCCAGGGTCACAGTGTCTGCCTCCTGCACAGACATTTGTGGTTGAGGCTGGGTGACCGTCTGGGCCATGCTGGATCCTGTGGGAAGGAAGACAGAAAGGACTGACTGTACTGGGTATGACAGCAGACAGACAGAGCAGGCAGTCTCTCAGCTGGGTCCTATCCTGGCCCCCCTCAGGTAGAACCTGTCAGCTTTCTGGCTCCCTGAAGGTGGGCTCTGTGAGGCATGTGGGTCCTGAGCTGTTAATCTCCTCTTCTTTCCCAGCCCCATTAGAAAACATTGTAAGTAAAGACTTACACCTTCCTTACCCAGACAGGCAGAGACCACGGCTACCCACAGCAAGGCAGCAGGCGTCATGCCCACAGCTCTCCCGCAGAGTGAGACGTCTGTGCTCTGCTCTGCTCTGGGTGCTTCTGTGCTGGTGACAGGAAACGGTGTCACAGGTGGGAGGGGACTGAGTCTCAGTGAGGACTTTTCCCATCACTTTTTGGTCTTTCAGAAAATACACCCTTGATTATAATTTTAAATGAAAGTTAATAATGTTTTCTTAGTTCTTTTATTCTAGGATGAAAATACAGAGGAAAGAGCTGGCAATTTAATTTCTGATAAGATATAATCTTGGAGAGGGGTCGGGAACCAGGATGGAGAGAAGAATTGGCAGGGTTTCATGTGCAACAATGGCAAACTCTAAGTTTTCTTTCCTTTTTAAAGTAAACATGACAAAGCAACTATGATATACATGAAAAATTATGCATAATAAGAAGACACTTGTTTTATTTATGTTTTTATTTTTATATTTTCATAAATTCTCAAAACAAAGAATGAAAAAAGATTTTTAAGACTGAAAAGAGCACTGACTAGAGCGGAAGCTGTTCACGGCTTGTCCACTTGAGCCTATTTTCCCGCAGACCCTTAAAGAGAAGTAGCCCTTGTGGGTCCTGTCTCAGGAAACTCTGACGTAACTGTTGCAAGAGTTCTCATCAGCATTAAATTACCCCAAACTACTCACTAAGAGTTGCTCTCACCTCTCATTCCATTTTGAGAAAATATTGTGAGCAAAAAGCTTTTTATAGAAAACATACCATGCTTCATTAAAATTTTGCATTTCCAAAGGTACTGATGGAGATACTTAATGCCAGAGTTGGATCCTAAGCCATATGGATGGAGTCCTGTTATACCAGGTACTGTCTGAGCAGCATGTTTCTCTGTGACACAGTGGTAAGGGGCTTAACCTCTTCACTTAGGTGTTCAGGGAATTGTGAGAGTGGAGACTGGCCCTGAATGAGGCTGCTAGAATGTCTTGTGTGTGCCCCCAAACCCAGTTTGATTGCAGTGAAAAAAGGGGAAACAGAATTTCTTCTAGATTATCTCCATTCTTGTCCTATGATTTGAAGTCCTATAAGTTTGTTTTGCATCTCCGAAAGTCAGTTCCAATATGAGGATTTGTGTGAGCAGTTTGCGTACTAGTGATTCCATCAAAAAATGGTAGGAAGTGGACGAGGGAATAGAAGGAAGCCAATGCAGGGTGTGGTCATCAACCAGTTATTACTATGGGCAATTGGAGCTTAATCCAGCTGGGTAAGTCTGGGATTCAGTATAGCATGCCCTCTGGAGTTTCCCAAGTGAGGTGTGGAGGAGCTGGAACAATCCATGAACTCACTGCCCACGGCTGATTGAGGGCTGCTTTAGGAACTCAGCACCATGTAAAGAATAGCTCCCCACGCTCTCCTGCTTTGGCTGAGCCTGTGTTGTTCTTCCAACGTTCTATCAGGCTAGTGGTTGGTGGATATCAGTCCACGTAGTAGGGTCAGTATATCCTTGCCCACTGTCCCACCTCCATGTTACAAAGTTGGTCTGTTGATGTGGAGGGACGGGAAATCCTTTGATGATCAGTCAGACACTCTGAGCCTCAGTTTGTGCTGCTGTGTGTGGCCCTCTGGGAGGGAAGGCACAATCACTCCCAGGGTATGTGTTAACCCCAATAAAAAAAGATGTCTGTCACCCCCAGGGTGGAAGGGGTCCAATGTGATTTACTTGCCAAAAGTGGCTGGGGATCTCCTTGAGGGGAAATTCCAGATCAAAGGCTCAGTATAGTATATACTGCTGACAGTTTGACTGTTTGGCAGCAGAAGTAGCCACATCCAACTTGGTGAGAGAAAAGCATTCTTCTGGGCTCATGGAGAACCACTATACTGTCTCCATGGCTAATCTATTCACGGGTCTATGGTTCAAGCACTGACATGGACAGAGGCTGGTGACATCCCCTGGGTGAATTGTCCCGCTAATGTGGTTGTTCAGTGCTTCCTCGGCAGAGGATGCTCTCCAGTGGGTATGGATGTAAGACATAAGGATCCCAGCAACTTGTGCCCACGCACGTTGCTCCTTCAGTTCATGGTCATCCTTAATGTGACTTATCCTCCTGCCACCCCACCTACCTGCTCAGGGTTCTGATCTTAGAAAAGACAGGATGCTGGGCCCTTTTCAAAGACTCACTGTTGGTAGCCTCTGGGCACACCCCTTTGACCCTTCTCCAATCATCTGGTTGACCTTTTTCCCTTCTTAAGGAGGAAGCAGAATAGCTATCATATTGTGCTCTCTTTCCACGGTGTTTTTTATAATTTTTACACCAGCGTCCCTCAGGTTTTAGTAGTTGACCTTCTATATCAGTCTTTTCAGAATGTCAAAATATATGACATTTTCTTTCATTACTGAAGTGATGGTCATGTTTTTTAAGATACTGTATTTCAATATATTTGTAAAAGTCTGCAAGAGAGCTCAATGGCAAGAATTTTACTCTGTTCTCTCTTTGTTCTTTTCGTGCTCTCTCCTTTGTAATATTAAACCTCAGGTTTTTAGCCTAGTTTTAACAGAGTAAGATCTTCACCCTGAGAAACAAAATAGATCAGATGGCATTTGACAACATTATCTATCCCTCTGCATGCGGTTTTCAAGTCAAAAGTATTTGACATTATGCTATAAAAAGCCCCTCACTTTTCCCTTTGCTCAGAGCAAAGTTACAGTCAGTGTCGTGGAGCCCTTATAGGGGGAGGTGCAGGGCTTTGCAGGGTTTAGGTGCAGGTGCAGGTGCAGTTGCCACACCGTGTGCTTGCTGCACACAGGAACGTGGTAGAGTCAGGGAGCTGGGAATCCCTCATGTGCAGGGAAAAGTGCTGGCCTTCCGTGTTAAGCCTGGCTGTGAATTTTCTGCTGATCTTCTCCTTCACATTTGATCGCATCTGTATCAGGTTGCTGAGGCCTTCCCCAGGATCCTGCCTAAACCACTGGAACAAATCGAAATTGCGGTCTGTGTAACTACAGTTCAGTGTGAAGCTCTCTCCTTCCTGGACTTTCAGGACAGCTGGGCTCTGTTCCACCTGTGGCTGTTGGTTTGACCCTGTTCAGCAGGAGTGAAGAGGTTTTCATGCATAAGGAACTGTTTTCCTTAGAATAAAGCCCGGATTTTCCCTGGGATCCTAGTAGATCTCATTAGCAGAGGGGTCCCATTTCTCTTGCTTGGCCCTTCCCGCCCCCTCTCACTCCCCTCACTCCCCTCACTCACAGGTAAGCTGCACACACAGGAGCATCAGTGAAGCTCCCAGGGGAATCTCCATTGTTGTTTCTTCCTGGAACCTCTGAGGATTCAGTTAAGAGACTTAGAACTGACCAAGTTCAGTGGGCCTAGATCTCTGCTCCAGATTCTTCTGCTCCTTTTTGTGTGGACACCCCTTGTGATCTTCATTCTATTGTCACAACCAATCAAAACTCACTTGTCACATCAAGGCCATCATTGAAAATACTCTTTCTGGCTGCTCCTGTTCAGAGTTCCAGCTTCCAGCCAGTCACTTCTGTCCGTGTAAACACTGCCCCCATGTGGTCTGAACTTTTTATTACAATTATTTTTTTCCATTTCCCTCTTAATACAAGGTAACTCATTATGATCAATTAAAGGAAATTAGAACATACAGAGAGGGGAAAGAAGAAAACAAAGATATAGAAAACAAGAGATAGTCTCAAAATGGTCTCTGCGGACGACTATCTGAATATTCTTAGTGCCTGGTGCTCCGTCCTCACTCTCCTCACCTTCATGGACCTCTGTGCGGGTCCTTTGCCTCTGTGACTCTGTGCTGCATTCTGAGGGGCAAAAATAAAAGGTTGGGGGAAGAACTGGGTGTTTCTCTCAGCTGGCTAAAGTCTACCGTGCTGTGTTAAATTTCTCAACCTGAACTCTTATCAATCAGTTAAAAGAGTTTGATCTCTCCTAAACTGTAAAAAATATAAAGAAGGGAACTATAATACCTCTTTTAAAAAGATATTCTCTGCTTTGACAGAACAACGTGGTATCTGCTAAGTCTGAGAATGCTAATGCTTTTGCAAATATCTAAGTCTTTCTTATATTTAGATCAGGGTACCTGTACAAAATCTGGTAATTTCTCATATTTTACGTATTAGATATCTGAAACTAGGTTTTATAGTCTCCTATATTTTCAGCAAGGATTAGGGACTCAAGAAGACTAGAGACTAAGGAAGAAAGTTCTCTCTATTCTATGCACCCAGTCCTCACTCTGGTGACTACAGGAACCTACTTAACCACATTTTCCCAGCTACAATTCCTGGATAAACTTTGGCCCTTGCAGGTCCATTGCCACCCTTCCCTCCCTTCACTTCTTACTGTGGGCCTGAGGTAAGGGGCTGAGAGTCTGTGATGAGTAAGGAGCTGTGACCTTCTTTGATGCTAATTGTGTATGTCTGTCTTCCATTCTTCTTCATACGTGAAATTATGTCAAACAGGGAGGCTGCTCCTTCTAGCTTTGCCCCTGAAGCTCAGTGTAATTGGAGCTCAGATTGGACTTCGCACCGTCTCAGAGGTGCAGGCCTGAGATGAACTGTGCTGTCCCTTCTCCTGTCTTCTCATTGCTGCTTGAGAGAAAACAGCAGGCACATGGGGTGGTGGATGGAGAAGCTGGCTGTTTGTAACTTGTTACACTTTCCTGGGTATACGTTATTCTTTTTCCCAATCAAAACAGCGTCAAATCACATCAACTCTGGCACTGCAGACAGGCTGGCAAACCTTCTAGGTGTCCTAAGATTTTCTCACTACTGATGAGAACATTTCAGAATGTTTTCAAAGACAAGAATTTTCATCTGGAAGTGAAGGAAGAGTTGTTCCAGTTGTTTTGAAGAGTAACATTTACCTGAGAGTTTCCCTTGGAACTGTCTTCCGACCTGTCTCAGATGTGGTGATCTTAAACTTCCAGATCCTTACCACCTGAAATATAACTAGTGAGAGGTGATTAACAATTTTCCCAGACAATGATAGACAGGGGTTGTAGCAGGTCAACAATAAATGCTGAGAATCTACTATGCAATGTTTATTCACCTTGATCTTTTGGGATGTTTAATAAAATGTACAAAATAGAATATGTTAATAATAAAGTTGAGGAGGCTAGAAAAACGCATATAAAATTAACTAGCTCTTGGGGACAGTACATCATAGGCATCTGCATTTACTACAAAGAGAAGCAAAATATAGGAACAAAGTGTTTGCAGTTAAGAGTAGGTAGCTTTCCCTGGCCAGCTGTCTCAGGTGATTGTGGCATTGTCCTGTACACCAGACGGTTATGGGTTCATCCCTGGTGGTAGCGTGTATGGGAAGCAACTCTTTGATATTTTTCACTTTGATGCTTCTCTCTCTCTCTCCTTCCCTTCCCTCTGTCTCTCAAATCAATAAACATATCCTTGCATGATGATGGAAATAATAAATATATGTTTTAAAAAATATACAATAACTAAAAATAAGAATGTAAGTATAAACTGTTTTGCATACTCACAACTGTAAACCCACTTTTGCCACACCCTGTGTTATGTAGATAAAACACTTTTATATGCTATACATATTGAAAATGTTCTGCTCATTTAGAACTTATCTTTTTGTTTTTTGAACAATATCTTGATGATGTAAAATTTATTGTTTTTTAAATTTATGGTTTTTGCTCTTTTATGTTCTAAGAAATCTTTGCCTAGTTTGAGTTACAAATATTTTCTCCTATGTTTCTTCTTAAAGTGATGATGTTCAATTCTATGATGCATTTCAATTTAATATTTTGTATGGTATGAGATGTCTGGTCGTAAACAGATTTTTCTTGTGTAAAATCAGTTGTTTAAGTATTGGAGTTATCCAAGCATTTGCTGAGAAGGCAACCTTTTCTTACGGAATTAACTTGGCACCTAGATAGAAAATTCATTAACCGTGTATGTGTAGGCCTATTACTGTACCTTCTGTTTTATTCTATTTCCTGTATGCCTATGCTTTCAAAACAACCACACTGTTTTGATACTATGGCCTTATTGTAAGTCTTGGAATAAAGTAGTTTAATATCTCCAAAAAAAAAGGTAGCTTAGAAACTCACATTAAGAGTTACGAAAATAAATCATAAGATCAATTCCACTGATGTAGAAAAATCATGTAACAGAATACAAAATATTCACGTTAAAGACACTAAAAAAAGTTAGGAATTAATTCCTTAAAGTAAAATGCATATGCCACATCCCCAGTTCAGCACCTACTTATGGAGAAATGCTAGAAGCTTTCCTACTAAAGTTAGGAGAAAGACTGTGGTATCTAGTATCTTTACCACTATTTTATACTGCCTTAGGGCTTCTGGTCAATGCCATCTGCCCAGAGACACTAGTGAGAAGCATAACAATTTGAAAGAAAGAGTTAAGTCCTGGCTGATGTGGCTCAGGGGATTGAGTGCCAGCCTGAGAACCAAAGGGTCGCTGGTTCTATTCCTAGTCAGGGCAGATGCCTGGGGTGCAGGCCAGGTCCCCAGTAGGGGGTGTGCCAGAGGCAACCACACACTGATCTTTCCCTCTCTTTCTTCTTCTCTTCCCCTCTCTCTAAAAATAAATAAATAAAATCTTTTAAAAAAGAAAGAGTTAAAATGTAATCTGCATGTTTGCCGATGAAATGATTATCAGAAAAACCTAAAAAAGGGGAAGAAAAATCGCTACCAAAATACAGGTTATAAGAAACAATTTTTAAAAATCTATCATTCATATGCAAAAACAAAAAAAAAAGACAGTTAAAAGAAAATGTGGAAGAAAAGAGCACTTTTATTTTTTAAACTTTTATTTTTATTGATTTTTAGAGAGATGAAGAGAGAGAGGAGAACCATTGACTTGTTGTTCCCCTTAATTATGGGAGTTGAACCACAACTTGGACATATCAGGATGACACTAAATAACTGAGCTACTCAGCCAGGTTGAAAGTGGCACATTTTCTATTTCACAATGTGTGTGTAGGAGGGGAGGGAGAGAGAGAGAGAAAAGAAAGAAAATTCTTAATTGCAAATTAAAACTAAGCATACAGGTCAATTCAATGGAAAAGGAAATAAAAAGTTAGGCCCAGTTGGGTGTGG
>VMDR010024889.1:0-14781 GCA_007922815.1 Macrotus californicus | reverse complement strand
AATAAGTGAAGTGAGGAAAGATCTCCCAATTCATTTTAAAAGGCTAGCATTACCTTTATATCAAAAAATGTATTTACATTACAAAGAAGGGAAATTATACACATAAGAATAGATGCAAAAATCCTTAAAAAAATATTAGCAAACTGAATCTTGCAGTTGGGTTTATGACAAAAATGCATGAAAAATCAATGAATGTAATTTAACACAATAACAGATCCAAAGATGCAAGAAAAAAATTTCTAAAAAATTCAAGATTGGTTTTTGATTAAAAACTCCTAGCAAACTAGAAATAGAAGAGTACTTTAACTGATAAATGGTATATGCACTAAAAGAGTTAAATGGTATATGTACTAAAAGGAAGACTCCTAGAAAGTAGAGTATCAAACAAAATGGATAAGAGAAAAGATAAGACAATCAGATAAGTCCATACCGCCCCCCACCCCCCCACCCCCCCACCCCCGCCAAAAGAGAAAACAGAAAATACAGGGATGAAGTGAAAGAAATTAGAAGCGCCCAGCACAGGTGTCAAAACATGGTGATGATACTTCAGAATGTCAGCTCTAAAAGTTTCCAGGAAGAAAAAAAGATTATGTGTTGGAAGCTCACTGGAAGCTCTGGGAAAAAGCTATTTAACCTAGACTCTATCAAACTATCAATCAAGTGGAAACAGAATTAGACATACATACAGTGCCTCAAAAAATTGCCTCCCAAACCATTATGAAGGTTAGAACTCTTCCTCAGGAAGTTCCTGGAAGGTATTTCCACCACCACCACCAACAACAGAAAAACAATGCACAAAAATCCCAAAGAAAGAGAAAATGGGATAATCAACATACAATATGGTAAAGGGAAGTCCCAGCCTGAAAACTCGGCAGCTGGCTCAAAGAACAGCCAGTGCAGCTTGAAGCAGAGCAGAGATATTGGAGGTTAACTTATTCAGAGGAGGAAAAGGGGCAAAGTTTAGCTCTAGTTGTAAGAAAAACAAAAAGGTTACGTGACAATGAAATGTAAATCACAGTGCACTACATAGCAAAGCTCTGACTAGTGCTTTCTTATTCATTATGTATCACAGAACGTTGACAATAAAAATCTTTTTTAGGTTATTGACTTATTTATATGTTTTATTGATTATGCTATTACAGTTGTCCCATTTTTTTCTTCTTTTTATTCCCCTCCACCCTGTACCCCTCCTCACACCAGCATTCCCTCACCTTAGTTCATGTCCATGGGAAGTACTTACAAGTTCTTTGGCTTCTCCATTTCCAATACTATTCTTAACCTCCCCCTGTCTATTTTGTACCTACCATTTATGTTTCTTATACTCTGTACCATTTCCCCATTCTCTGCCCCTCCCTCCCCACTGATAACCCTCCATGTGATCTCCATTTCTGTGAATCTGTTCTTGTTTTAGTTGTTTGCTTAGTTCATTTTTGTTTTTTGTTTTTAGGTTCAGTTGTTGATACTTGTGAGTTTGATGTCATTTTACTGTTCATAATTTTTATCTTTTATTTTTACATAAGTCCCTTTAACATTTCATATAATAAGGGCTTGGTGATGATGAACTCCTTTAACTTGACCTTATCTGGGAAGCACTTTATCTGCTCTTCCATTCTAAATGATAGCTTTGCCGGACAGAGTAATCTTGGATGGAGGTCCTTGCCTTTCATGACTTGGAATACTTCTTGCCAGCCCCTTCTTGCCTGTAAGGTTTCTTTGGAGAAATCAGCTGATAGTCTTATGGGAGCTGCTTTTAAGAATCTCTCCTTATCTTTAATCTTGGGTAGTGGAATTATGATGTGCCTTGGTGTGTTCCTCCTTGGGTCCAACTTCTTTGGGACTCTCTGAGCTTCCTGGACTTCCTGGAAGTCTATTTCCTTTGCCAGATTGGGGAAGTTCTCCCTCATTATTTGTTCAAATAAGTTTTCAATTTCTTCGTCTTCCTCTTCTCCTTTTGGCACCCCTATGACTTGGATGTTGGAACATTGAAAGTTGTCCTGGAGGTTCTTAAGCCTCCCCTCACTTTTTTGAATTCTTGTTTCTTCATTCTATTCCAGTTGAATGTTTATATCTTCCTTCTGCTCCAAATAATTGATTTGAGTCCCGGTTTCCTTTCTGTCACTGTTGGTTCCCTGTACATTTCTCTTCATTTCACTTTGCATTGCTTTCACTTTTTCCTCTATTTTGCAACCATATGCAACCATTTCTGTGAGCACCCTGATTACCAGTGTTTTGAGCTCTGCATTTGGTAGGCTATCTGTCTTCATTGCTTAGTTCTATTTTTGGAGCTTTGATCTGTTCTTTCATTTGGGGTCATATTTTTTTTGTCTCCGCATACCTGTTATGTTGTAAGGAGAGGAGCCTTAGGTATTCACCAGGGTAGGGCAACCCACTTTGCTGCTTCTGTGGGGGAGAGGTCTGAGACGGAACAACGCCGCTTGCTTGGCTCTAGGCTGGCTTTCAGTCGAAGTGGAAGAAGTTGAAGTGGCTTTCAGTCGAAAGCCCCACTACCCACAAGCAAATTGGGCTCTTCTGGTGCTGATTCCTGGGTGGGTGGGCTTGTGTCCATTCTGGAACCCTGTGGGTCTCTCCAACAAACTCTCCTATGAGGCTGGGAGTTTCTCCCACTGCTGTAACCCCCACAGATTTTTACAGTCAGAGGTTTTGAGGCTTTATTTTCCTGCACTGGAACCCTGGGTTTTAGATTTGTCTCGCTCCCCAATTGTTCCTCCCAGTTTATCTGCAAATGTGGGACCGCCTGGTCCACTAGCCACCACCTCACCCACGCTGGTCCTCCAGCCGATGCCTTACTGTGAGTCTTCGCCCTGGCTGCCCCTCTCCACCCCTCCTATCAGTCTGGATGAATGTTTCTTCTTTAACTCCTTGGTTGTCGGACTTCTGCACAGTTTGATTTTCTGGCAGTTCTGGTCATTTTTTGTTTTAAAAATTTGTTGTTGTCCTTCTTTTAATTGTGCAAAGAGGCAAAGTGTATCTACCTATGCCTCCATCTTGGCCAGAAGCCTTGACAATAATAATCTTGAAATAACTTTGAGGGGTGGATGGAAGGGAAGGAAACATGTGTGTGGGAGGGGAGTGGTAAGAAATAATTCATCATCATCTAGTAAAAAGTAAATTGGTAATACATAAAACTAAAAAATCAGGACTATATATCAATTTATTATTTATAAACATGAAGACTAAAGTAGACATATTGACCAAAAAACAAAGAGCGGCTAATTTTGGAGAGTAGAATCAGGAATGAGAAAACATGAGGTAAAGGAGACAACTGCTTGTTGAAGTAACCCACCTTTTCTATTAAAATTTCTATTGAAATTAAAATTGAAAAAGTTTGCATTTATTAGGCCCAATAATTTTAATTCTAAGAATCCAAGTGATGGAAATACATAATATGCTTAAACATTTTTGTACAGGGATGTTAAATGCAGCATCGTTTACTATGTAGACAATGGAAAAAGGCATTTTGTGTGATATTTTCAAGATATAGTTAATAGGACATTATAATTAATGGTTTGACTTCTCCATTACGAATATGCCTGCATAAAAGTGCTAAGCTAATGTTTCAAACACTTACTTGTAATGGCCTTAAGGCATTATAAATACTTAATAAACATAAGTGGAATGAATGTATTAAAAAAACAAGTAACAAAAAGGAAG
Organism: Macrotus californicus; assembly: GCA_007922815.1. Classification (NCBI taxonomy): domain Eukaryota; kingdom Metazoa; phylum Chordata; class Mammalia; order Chiroptera; family Phyllostomidae; genus Macrotus; species Macrotus californicus. Next base: position 11,109 of record VMDR010024889.1, on the reverse strand, counting down.
GGATACATTTTATTGTATATGAATTATTCTTCAATAACATTAAAATGCAAAAAAGGTATTAGGATATGCATACTACACAGCAACATGGAGCAATGTCAGAAGAGCTATAAGACAAAAATAATGGGTTATGAAAAGTGGCTGGAAGGCATGGAAAAGTTGTTTATATCTTTTTGACGTTACATGATGTTTAAATGTTAAATATATGTCTTTTTAATACAACCATATATATGTATCTAGAGTTTGAAAGGCACATGAAAATATAGCAATCAATTTTCAAACACTTATTTTGAGGAGATTAGAATTATGTCCATTTATTTCATGGTGGATGCCATTATTGCCTTTCTTTCCTTCTTTTTGTTTTTAATAATTTTTAAAAAAAATGTTCACCTGAGGACATATTTATTGATTCCAGAGAGAGAGCAAGGGAGAGCGAGAAAAATATTGATCCATGAGGACTGAACTCACAACCTAGATGTGTGCCCCAACCAGAAATTGAACCCGCGACCCTTTGATTCACAGGATGATGTTCCAACCAGCTGAGCCGCACTGGCCAGGCATCCCCTTTCTTTTCTACACTGTTGGTTTCATTCACCACTTCCAGCAGGTCATGAAGTGCTATTGGGTATTTGTTATAAGTAGGCATTGGTAAGGCTCACTGCCTGTGGTTCAAGCACCAGAACCTGAAGATTCTTCCAGAAAGAAATATGGGAACGAGATTGTACTTTTGCCATTATGCCATGTGCTCTCACTTTCGACTTGATGCTCAGCTCCTGGTCACATTGATTTCCAGCCAGATGAGGTGTCCCAGCCAGGCCTGAACCTCAGTAAATTTGATAGAAGATTCATCTTGACACTAAAATACCACCAGGTTCTGCTCTTCCACATGCCTAATGTTGAGGTAGGGAGAGGGGAACTACAATGGCGGTGAGTTCCCAGTGTCAGGGATCCCCTCTGCTGACCCCAAGAAAGAAAATACCTACCAAGAAACAATCCTGCTGGCTCACTGGGCTCAAATTTAAGACAGGGCCTAGCAGCCATTGTTGAACAGTGACCTCTCACTAAGGCCCCGCTTCAGGAAAATGCCTGCACTGAACTGCCTGTCTGCACTGTGGTTCCTGGAATCCTATTTCAGCTACTAGGACTGAGACTTTCCCCATTGAATCATAGCTCTGCAGCTACATCCTCATTAGCAACTTCACTGATCAACCAAAGTGGCATCATTCCCCTAGTCATGACTTCTTTTTGGACCAATCAAACTGTGAGGATTTGGAGTCCTCATTTGCATGAGAATGAACCAGTCAGAGATCAGGGGTTGAGACTTTTCTTTATATGTCAGCTCTCCTCTGGTTCTGCACCCACACTGCTGGAGCCGTAACACTGAAGAGGTCGTACCTGGTGGGGTGGAGTGGAGCTGTCCTGTCTTGGCAGGCTGGAGCCATCTTGCTGGACAGGGGCTGAGTGGCAACACTGGGGCTGGGCCATCTTGTGCTCATTGCTGCCTCACAGCTGTGCTGTTCCATATCCATGCTATATCATGGTTGATCTCTATCACAATTAAGCTATTTGCACTGAAAATTCTCTCCCTTTACCGTACCCCAAATTGGGAACTCCTGTTGGCATCCTGAATTGGCACCAATGACCATCAGTTGACACCTTTAACCTCCTCAGCTTGGCATTCACAGCCCCCACACTGACCCCGTCTAACTTAAATACAGAGCACATCTCCCCCTGCTCCTCAGACTGCATCCTCTGCTCAAGTCACACTTTGGCCTACCTGCTCTGCTCACTCTGCTTTAACACTTAGTTTACAGGCAACTCTCACTGTCAGTTCTTCAGCACAAATCCTCTCCAAGAAATCTTTGGTCCCAGAAGAAATGACTGTTTTTTGTCAGAGTAAATATCACCTTGAATCGAGGTTTTCACCACCATTTGGAATCATCCAATAGAGTGAGAGTCCCCTGAGGGAAAGTACTAGGTATTTGTCACACAGCATTAATGCCATAAAAGTTTGCTGAATTAATATGCTCCTTCAGCATCCAGTTTAACTATCAGCTCCTCTAGAAAGTCTTTCTAATTGCTTAGAGTAAGATGGGTCCTTCTATAATATCTCATGACATCCTACTGCTTTACATTGATTAGGAAAGTCATCATTTACCTGAGTGATTGTTTGAACGTCCATCTCTCCTGCTAGACTCTGCACACCACAAGGCAGGGACAGGACAGGACTGGGTCATCAGACTCCCAGTGCCAAGTACCATGTTGGGCACACAGTTGATGTTCAAAAAATCGCTTGTGAAATGGAAGAATTCAAGTGTGCCTTTGCTTCTCTGAACTAAGTTTAGCACAGAGAACTTTTTTCCTACATTTTACTATAGACATTCCCTTCCTGCCTTCCTTCCTTTCTCTTATCCTCACTCTAGGATATGCTTATTGATTTTAGAAAGAGGGGAAGGGAAAGAGAGAGAGAAACACCAATGTGAGAGAGAAACATTGATCGGTTGCCTCTCTCACATGCCCCAACTGGGACCATATTTGCCCCAACATGGACTGAACCCACAACCCAGGTATGTGTCCTGACCAGGAATTGAATTCACAGCCCTTAGGTTTATGGGACAACGTTCCAACCAACTGAGCCACACTGCCCAGGGCTATTATGGAAATTTTCAAACATTCCCAGAAGTAGAGAGAAAAACATAAAAACTGTGATGTATACATCATCCAGCTTTGACAGTTACCAATATTCTTGTCAATCTTCTGATGCACTTGAAAAAAAATCAGCTTATTGGGGTATAATTTACACACAATAAAATGTACTTGTTTTGGGTATACACTTCAATGACTTTTGGCAAATACATATATTAATGACCCCTAGAAGTTCCCCTGTGGCACAGAGTTTTGGAGATAAAAATTCTTAGTGAAAGTCTGCTACTTCATTTGGATCTGATCCAAGACAAGCAGAGGGAGGGGGCTTGGGCCTTGTAGAAACTGGAGATTTTAAATGCCCTGAGGGCAAAATCAAGAGAAAGATTCAGGCTCTTAAGCCCTCTTCACTCTCCTGGATCCAACCCCACATTGGCATCAACTTGTTCCTTCATAATACTTTCTTTTTACTCATGTAAGTTTCTTCCTCAGTGGTCTGAGAATAGAGAAACAAAGGTTTTTTTTTTCCTTACACTGGGGTATAGTTCCTGAAACACTCCACCTAGTTACCATTGCTCTTCCTTCAGCCTGCCCATCATCAGTCTTGGTGTCCACTGCTGGTGGCCTCTTCACCTGCCATCATCTGCCCCTCGTGAGGCCCTAAGTATGGACCAAGAGCAAAGAGAGGCCTCCTGCAGCCTAGATGTCAGACACTGTTTCTTGGTGCCAGGGACAGAGTGGGCTGCGCCTTGGCCACATTCCCACCCTGGGCAGGTACTGCAGGCTCTTGGATGGCCAGGACTCAGAGAAGAAAGTGGGAGATGGTGGGAGGCAGGCCATGGGAGAAGGGCCAGGTTAACTGGTCAAGGGAGGAGTGGGCTCGAGATGGGGCCTCATTCCGAGGGGCAGAAACGCGAGGTGAAGCCAGGGCACATCATTTCACATCCTTCCTACATCTCAGATGTGTGGGGAGTAGAGATCTTTAGGGATCCAAGAAGGAGAAGGGCTTTGAGCCCAGAGAAGTAAGGGCACTTGATAGGAGAAAGGAGGGAGCAGGAAGGCCCTGCATGAAAGAGTTAATACCCAGAGGTTTACTGAATTCTTTAAAGAACAATGTGGCATTTCCTTGGAGCAGGAAATGCATTCAGACTTTAACTTCCGATTTCTGCATCATAGAGGGAGCAGAAAAGGAATGGTATGCAGGAGATTCGGCAGTTATTTGAGAAGATCCTGACAGTATTTCTTTCTACATACCCTATCTTCCACAGCTGTTAGTTTAGAGGTTAGAACCTGCCCACCGTACCATGTGCAGACCCGTGGCCAATTACTCTTCTGTGTCTGTTTCCTTCCTCTCAGATTTAATTTCACAAATCCTTTCGTTTTATTTGTAATTCCCTCATTCCACAAATATCTTGTTAAAGTGCTAGCGATACAACAAGAAATGAGTTCCTTGCACTGAAGAAATACTACCATTATTGAGGAATTCTCAATACCACATATTGAGAATTTACCCCACACCTAGTGACTCTTCTATCGAAAATGAGAAAGGACATAAGCCAGCAGATATTTGGTAGAAGACTAACTGAAAATTCCAGAATGACAAAACAAACCCTCAGCTTGGAGAGGAGAATGGAGAAGGAACAAAGACAGAATTCCCAGGAATGCTCCCATGTGTTGAGGAAGGAGTGGCCCGAGGTGGGAGATGGCCACATCCTGGACATAGCGCTCAGAAACTCAGGAGATTTAAGAAAGCAATTCCTTGTTCTAATTCTGCCTGACTCATCCTGCAAATTTCAACCTAGCATTTACCTCTCTGTCACTCACTTTTTCCACATCTGTACCAATGTAATCTGATGCAGGTGGTTATTGTGAAAATGAAATAACAATGCACGTAAAAGTGCATTGGAAATTGCAAAGTGCTCTATAAATGGGGAAGGATAAATATTTTAAAAAGTCCCTCCTGAAATACCAAGTTTCTCTGTTCTCCAGGTACCTTCTTTCTTGAAGTTCAGCTCATCGGGTCCACCACCAGCTGGGGTCTGCCCAGGTCATGTAGCAGTTCTGGAAGACGCATCATCCAGCAAACACTCACATGGGGGAGCAATTCCTGCTCTCCAGCAGCCTGAGGCGCCCTTGCTGATCAGGGAGCAGTGATCAGGGAGCACCTTTACTGAGCATGTGCTGGGGGACTACAATTTCTGTCTGAGTAGTTGGTGTTTAACCCGGGTCTTTGAAGTACTTTGAATATGTGGTAACACTTCTTCCGTGTTTCACGTTTCCACATGTGCCCTGACTTCACTATAACCAGGAAGTCCCTGAGGTCTGGGGTCTTACATTCCAGTAGATCCCTGGGCATGGGTTTTATGCCCTTCTCTGCCTGCACCAGGTGGTGTGGCACTGCACAGCACAGCTCCATTCATACACAAGGTTCTACCGTGTGGAATGAGCTGGACTCACAAAGATTCTCAACCTGTGCTGAATATTAAAATCCTCAGGGGAGCTTTTAAAAGTCCAGATTGTTAAAATCAAACTCTATGGGGAGGCAGGGTGGGGAGGGAGTGCCCTTGCATCAGGGATTTTTAAGTTCCTGGGGGTGATTCTAACAAGCAGCCAAGGATGAGAGCCACTGAGCTCGAGTGCCCCTCGAACGTCAATGTTCACACGAATTGCCTGAGATCTTGCCAAAATTCTTATTCAGCAGGTCTGGGTTTGGGGCCTGAGATTCTGCTTTTCTAGCAAGTTATCAGGCTATGCTGGTGCTATTGGTAATGGGACCACAGTGACGGAAGGGATCTGAACTTAGGCAATGCTCCCGGCGACAAGGATTGTGGTTCTTGCGTCCTCTGGTGGCCAACAACTCCCTAGCAGCACCTGGCGGAGAAGAACTTAGAAGCTTCCTCTACTGGATACAATTTCTGGAGTATTTACAGATTCTTCTCCAGAGCCCAGACACCAGCATCTTCATTTCAGCCTCATAGTAACCGGAGCAGAGCCCAGCCAAACCTTCCAGGGCTCCTGACCCATAAAACTGTGAAGTAATAAATGAGTATTTGCAGCAATAGAAAATGAACACAGGGAGTTTTATATGCTAATAACAGGACAAATGAGAATCCCAAAACCACTAGATTGGCCAACGACCCTGCACCATGTCTATTCTCTTAGTTTAGGCAGACAGGTCTGTTACCCACCTCCTGCCCCAGTGGGAGAAGAGGCAGGAAGGATTGTACTTCCATTTGTCAAGATTATACCTGCTGCCTGGTTTTTTTTTTACGACTGCACACATCTTTTTACCTCATGACATCTGTTGTCAGTGACACTCATGAAAGTTCAAGGATGGCAGGGGGCGACTTTACTCTCCGTGGCAGATTGTGTTTTCCAAAGACAAATTCCATCTTAGGTGCCCTTCTTACCATAGACCTTGGGGCTCCTCCACCAAGATATGAGGTCTATGTTTCCTTCTCTTGAATCCAGCTGACCTGAGACAATGGTGGGAACGATTCTAGGTAACTTTTGAGGTTAAACCATAAAAGGCAATACACCCTGCCTGTCTTTTTCTCTCAGGGTGCTCCTCTTTGGAACCCAGACACCATGCAGTGAGAAAGCCCAAGCAACCACACAGAAGGGCTAACTGTGGGTGTCCTGGCCACAGCTGGAGCTGGGAACCAGCATCAATTACAAACATATGAATGAGAAAGACTTCAGGAGACTCCAGCTCCCTGACTCCAAGCCCCCTCTAGCTGATACTGAGTGAAGCAGACATGTCCAAATTGCAGAACTGTGAGCAAAATACATGATGCTTTAAAGCACTAAACATGAGGGTGACTTGTTATTTGGCAATAGGCAACTGGAACACTCTCAGACTCTCCCAAGGACAATACACTGAGTTTGATGAGGTATAGGGGTGAGGGTGAGGAAACTCTGGTTTTAATTAAGTGAGTGACATATTTTCATTAATTACTATTTTTTTAAAGATGTTATTAATTTTTTTTATTTTTAGAGAGAGGAAAAGGGAGGAAATAAGAGAGGGAGAGAAGCATCTATGTGCGAGAGAAACATCTATTGGTTACCTCTTGAACACCCCCAGCTGGGGACCTGGCCCGCAGCAGAGGTGTGTGCCCTATCTGGGAATCTAACTGGCAACCTTTCAGTTTGTGGGATGATGCCCAACCCACTGAGCCCCACCAGTCAGGGCTAATTACTATTTTTAAAAGGCAGTCTCCTTAGAGATAAGTCCAATGCTTACAAACTATTAGGAAATCAGCCATAAAATGTTTTAGAAAGACTGGCGTTTTTCCAAGTTTTCTTCTTTGTCATTTAATTCATTTAAAAAGTTGTCTTCTGCCCTGGCTGGTGTGGCTCAGTGGATTGAGTGCTGGCCTGTGGACTGAAAGGTTGCCAGTTCGATTCCTAGTCAGGGCACATGCCTGGATTGCAGGCCAGGTCCCCAGCTGGGGGCGTACGAGAGGCAGCTGATTGATGTTTCTCTCCCTTTCTTTCTCCCTCCTTTCCACTCTTTCTAAAAACAAATAAATAAAATATTTAAAAAAGTTGTCTCCTTAAATAATTCTCAAGAACAGTCTAGACCAGAGGGAAGTATGGTTTTAGGTATTTTTCTCCAGGTACATCTGTACCTATGGGAGGCACACTTCTAAGTGGGCCTCCAGTGATCCCCACCTCCTATTATTGGTGCCCTTGTATAATTTCCTTCCCTTCAGTGTGGCTCTGGTTTCCTGACTCGCTTCTAACTGATAGACTATGGCAAAGGGGATGGGATGTCACATCAATGATTAGGTTACAAAAGCTTGTGTCTTCTCCCTGCTAGCAGATTTTCCTAATTGTCTTCTTGGCTTGCACACTTGGATGACACAAGCTGCCATGCTGGACAAGAGGACCTGAAGCAGCCTCTGGCCAACAGCCAGTGAAGAACTGAGGCCCCATCCCACAGTCTGTGGGAAACAGAATGAACTTGGAAGCAGCTCCTTTCCAGTTGAAAAGTGAGAAGCGACATCAGCTCTGGCTGGCATCTCGGACAGACCCTGAGCAGGGGAGCCAGTGAAGTTGTGTCTGGACTCCTGATACACAGAGACTGGGAGATAATAAATGTGTGTTTTTGTAAGCCACTAAGTTTGGGAACACTTTGCTATGCTGTAATAGATAACTGATATACCACCTTTCCCCTTGAGACAGGATAGTAAGAAGCTAGGAAAATTCCTTGGCAAGTGGAATAGAGAAACTGAGACAGACAGCTGGACACAGAGGCCAAGCAATTTACAACCAGATACAAAAAGTCACCTCCCTAGAAATAATATTGAGGCCTCAGTTGCATTTCATCTCCAGGACCAGCTACAATGAGTAATGACCCCTGCCGTCACTGACCAGTCAGTGGAGACCCTGACCCTGAAAGAGAGCACCTGGAAAACTGATCAATATTCCACTGAAACCTTCTCCTGAGACCTCTAAGATAAGCCTGCAACAGAGAGGTAAAAGCCTCAAGACAAAGTGCCCAGCACATGCTATCCCTCTGAGGAGCAGCCCATGCCATTTCCATTTCCCTCTTCTTCCCTTTCTTCTTCCCCGACAGGCACAAGTCTCCTAAACTCTAAGGAACCCTGAGACTTGCAATCAGGAGAGCAATGGGCAGCAGCAGCTCCTCCCAGACTGATCCCTTGGACCTGTCCCAAGGCCCACTCGTCTCTGACTTCCCAGTGAGCTCAGGCAGCCCAGCCCAGGCTCTCCTGTTGCTTCTTCTATGCTAGGCCCTTCCTTGTTTCTCTGTCCCCAGCTTTAATAAATGTACCTCATAGTCACCTGGACTCATGTTGTGAAATCTTTCCCATACAAAGTGAAGAACCAACACACTACAGGCTGGCCCTAGGCAGACCCACTCAGGGCCAGGTCCCTGTCCGGAACACCCTGGCTGCCCATGTGTTATTTCTTTATCAGAATCCCCATTGCACTCAGGCTAAACATGTGCCCACACTCCCCCCACACACCAGAGTTCTCACCCAAGTGTGCCAGCCAGTGTCTAAACGAAGGAAGTATTTCAGTTCCACACTGGCTTCTTTCCTTGGTTTCTGTACCTGTGTTTGCTGAGCTGATTTAGGAACATTTGACTCATTGCTTTCCCTTTATGAATCTTCTCCCCTGGAGCCTGTGTTAGATTCTGTCTGATCAGGTGAAGCCTCAGGCATACACTCCACCCCCACTCCATCCCGCAATGTCACAATTTCATGTGCATGCCTTCTGGACCACACAGGGCTCCAGCTCTGCACAAGTGGCTTCCTCAGGATGTACTGGCTCTTCCTGTGGCAGGAAGAACCATTTCCTCCAAGACTCATTTGAGCTCCTGCCTCTCTTTCTGTGGCAATTCTGACCCCTGGGTCAGAGCTGTTTATGCTTCTCCGTGTTGGAAGCTGAGAAGTCCTGCCCAGCACAACTGATGCAGGAATTCTTGATTGGAGCAGACCAGAGGGCAAGAGGAGCAGAAGTGGACTTCCGGGCTGAGTTTCAGCAGAAGAACATTTGGAAGCAGGACACTGAAAATTGGGACCACCTTGGTATTTCTTCGTTGTCTCCATGCCTCCCCTCCTGCCCCCACATCTACACACTCATATTTATGTGGCAATATCAGTTGTTTGCCCCAAAAAGGTGCCTTCGCACCCTCGAGCTTTCCTTTTGTCTTCACACATTACATTTTTAATTTACATTCTGTAAACCAGAACCAAGCACTGCACGCCAAGATAAGCAGCCCTACTGTGGTTATCAAGTACTAGAGAAAAGATTACTTTTCCAGGACTTTTGGGTTAACCCCTGCAATGGTTTCCAGGGCCAGACATAGAAGAGGATGTTTTCAGTATTCTGGAGGTAAGCCTACTGTAGTGACCACCCCCGTGTTATAAAAAAGGATGCAGCCAGACTGGTTAGGCAACCACCACACAGGCACAATTAGAGCCATTGGTGGTCTTCTCTGGCAGAGGCCCCCGCCTGAAGGGAGACTGCTGCTAGTTTCCTCATCCTCTTAGAAGCCAATGAACATTGCTCTGTGGAGAAATGCCCTGAGTTCTCCTGTGAGAAATAAGGAAAATGGGAGGCTTGCAGTACAGAGGTCCCTGAGGTGTAACAAAGTGCCACAAGCAACAGGAAATAACTGTTTCAGGAAACATGTTAGCAGGCTTGTGTGCTCATTTTTTCCATCCATTTAACAGTATCCACTAGGTTTCAGACACTGTTCCATAGAAGAGGATAAACATATAGGGCTATAGGGGTTCAGAAAGACTTGTCCCAAAATGTGCTGCTGTGCTGTATAGATTATTTTGAACTAAAGGCAATCAAGAGCCTTCAGGCTCATGAGAAATTTCTGCCCCCCTCCTCTCAACTACCCAGAAGAATTTAATTAGGGACCTTGCCCATAAAAAGAGTTATGATCAGAAATAACTTTTTATGATCCCTCTATAGGGCAGAGCAAACTTGTAATCACTGACCGCCTGCTCTTTTTATTGTCCTGCAATGACCTTCCTTATTCCCTCCCGAAGCCCCAAGGTGCCTGACCTCATCCTGAGCTCAAAATGTCATATATGGCTCACTCTCCTTTTATGGTTTTGAACCTCTTGTGTGTGTAAGGTCTCTAACTTTCTCATGTATGTGGGGTTCCCATGCACATGAAATTAAGTTGGTTTTCTCTTGTCAATCTGTCTCATGTTGAGGAGGAAAGAACCAGGGGAAGAAAGGAAGAACTTTTCACTTTCCCCACAGAGCAAAATCTCAAATCAGGACCCATTCCAAATGGTGCAAAGACAAAACCATAAAGCAAAAAAACCATGAAATACTGTAAGTAATTTTTAGTATTTTTATACTAAAAATACCTGAAGAGTATTTTTATTTATTTATTTTTAAATATTTTATTTATTTATTTTTAGAGAGAGAAGGATGGGAGAAGGAAAGGGAGAGAAACATCAATGTGTAGTTGCCTCTTGCATGCCCCCTACTGGGGACCTGGCCCACAACCCAGACATGTACCATGACTGGGAATCAAACCAACGACCCTTTGATTCTCAGGCCGGTGCCCAATCCACTGAGCCACACCAGCCAAAGCTGGAAGAGTTTTTTAAAAATTAATCTCAGTGCCCTGACCAGAGTGGCTCAGTTGGTTGGGCATCATCCCCCACAATGAAAGGTTGCTGGTTCGATTCCCATTCAGGGCTCATGCCTGGGTTGTGAGTTCCATCCCAGGCCAGGGCGCATATGAGAGGCTATGTCTCTCTATATGTCTCTCTTACATCAATGTTTCTCACCCTCTCTCTCCCTCCCTTCCCCTCTCTAAAAATAAATAAATAAAACCTTGAAAATAAATAAATAAATCTCAGCTTTGGAGTGACATTTCTATATATGATGTCATGAACATAAAAATGTATTGTTAAGCAACGCCATAAACAAAATAAAACACAAATAACATACTAACCAAAATAATTG
>VMDR010024888.1:0-14784 GCA_007922815.1 Macrotus californicus | reverse complement strand
GCTGCAATTACTGTTGAGATTTAAGTAGATAGATGGTAGATACATAGATGGCCAGATGTCTGTATGAAAGCATATATATAATTATGTAGTAATTACATTTATATAACACATAAATATATATGTATATATACTTCAAATTAGCACAATTTTAAATTATCTTTCAATAAGCCTTGCATTTGACATGGAGGTTAATTGGGAGAAATCTCAGACAGCTTCCAACATAAGCAGACTCAACTACATTTGTTCATTTTAAGAGTAAGTTCATAGCAGTTAGGAATCATCCGAACACACTTCGGGTACAGTGCATTTCTCCCACTAAGATTTCTTTATTTAACTTTAGATGTGAAATTAACAATAGCATAGTGATTGCAAAGACAAAGAAATGGAACTTCAATTCCATCGTTCCATTTGATCACTTACAGTTTCTATTTACGCTTAAGGTTTTAAAAGTAAAGCAGAATTTAAGCTGCAAGGTATAATATTTTTGCTTGGTAGGCATAAAATTCAATTATATATGTTTATTTGTTTTATTTCATCTTTATTGCTGAAAATGATGTTGAAATACAGGGAGGAGTAGGTGGTATTAAAAAAATCAGATATTAACTTTGCTAGGTGTAGCAGTGCCTTAATAAATGCCTAACAAAAGCAATGAAGGAATGGATAGTAAACTCAAAATGCAAAATTAACATAAAAAACATATTGTGTAACCCATAATTAACTAAATAAATCATGGACTTTTGGAGGAAACTACTTTAAAATAGATGTTATCAGATGACAAGATCTCTGAAGCTGCAGACACAAGTGCCACACACAGAAACACCACAGGGAAGGAACATCTGAAGGCTTTTTTCTCTTGTCCGTAGTCAGTCAGGTGACACCTGTCCTGAAGTGTCAGCCATGTTTGTGAATCCTCAGGCATGTGACTATGCTAAGGAACTCACACAGACTTTTCTGCCAATGTTCTACTCCCATCTGCTGACAAAAATGATGTCTTATACCAATTCTATTTTTCATCTTGGAGAAAACAAGGAAGTTATCTTTCTTGGAAAGACTTAGGTCAATTTTGTTTCTTCTCAAAATAAAGGGGGAAACTGGGCTCCCATGGATGGAGTAAACAGCCTTTAAATCTCAGGCCACACGAGCTCCTCATACTTACACTCCAGAATAAATTTTAGTAAGTTAAACATCACTTATAAAGCAAATGACTGCCTTTCATTTTAGCTTCTTAAAGCATGTAGTGTATAAACATTAATTGCTGTACAGTAAGAGATGAAGGTGAGCTGTACGCAGATCGCTTAACTGGTTTATTTGTTCTTTTTCACAGCCTCTGGAAACAACTGTTTAACGACAGGGAGAAGCTCACGGTGAATGTCTTCAACTCTAGGACCAGGTAACATTGTTCAGGGAATCAAAAGTAACACTTTGAGGTGCACACAGTAACTTCTGTGCTACCATCCCACCAGGAAGCAAATCTTCTTCATTCATAAAACAGTGTGCCTACTCACTTTAAAACTGAGGGACAGCGTGGCTGTCTCAGTCCCAGCCTTGCTAGGTTTGGTGTTGATGTGAAAAGCGGTATGTTAGGCAGGGTTTGTTGTTCAGCCGGGGAGGGAATTTCTTCAATTGGTAACCCAGCGTGTCCCAAACTCTGATTTATGAAATGGCTCATTTTGTTTGGACCTTTTTTATTCTCAAAGAAACACAGATGACACTTCTTTTTTCTTTTTTGGTGGTAAGATTAAATGTACTCACAGTTCCTGTGGTGCAATTTAAATGTTTTCAGTATTTCCTCCAGAAGTTCCCGGAGAGTGTAAAATGATTTGCACAGCTTGAGTTGTTTTTTTTTTTTATTGACATAGAATTAACTCTGATGACTTGATAAAACAAAACTAAATTAAGCCAGAATTACATTAATATTATTTTTTAAGAAATAGCTGCTTCAGTTAAGATAGTCTTGGTGAAAATATCCATTTTCTGCTTTACCTCTGTGGAGGTTCTCTCTCATTTAAGTGGAAGTATTGAAACGCTTCATTTGGATTTTTTGTTTACTTACAGGTTTGGCAAAGAAGCAGTTTGGCTGTTGTGTTTGGTTTCCTTTTTATGAGGCTTAACTTCCAAAGCATAAAGATCATTTGGGCTAATTAAGCCATACATTTAAAAAGTTTGTAGTAAAAATGACATTTTAGTCATTCCCATTGCCCTTGAATGCAAAGAATTCTCATAAATCTATAATCAGTCATGCACATACAGCTGTGTGGGAGGCCAGAACAACTGCAGACGACACATTTGAGGGGGTTTCCCATGGATGAGAACGGGGAATGGGCAGCGGTGATAGGAGAACAAGGAGCCAAGGTCAAGTTTCTGGGTTTTTTATTTTGTTCGTTTTCTAAGTGGGTTATGCTTAAGCAGTCATTCTCAGATTTTGCCTTAATCAGAATTCATTACTTGGTGGGCTCATGGAAAAAAAACAAAGAACAATCGCTGGGCTTCAGAGATTCAATAGGGCTGGGGTGGAATACGATAATTTGCATTTCTAACAAGTTCCCAGGTAATACTGAGTCTGCTGATCCAGGGACCACACTCTGCGAACTTCTGGTTTAGCGTGTGTGTTCGATCTGCAGAAAACAGTCCTGGGTCGAGAAAGATGTTGATGATGCGAGAGAGGGAGAAGTTCAGGGGCAAAGTGTCTGAAAATGTGCGGGTCTGGGACCCAAAGAACAAACATCCTTCATTATAACAGGGACACTTCTTCCACAGAAAGAGGAGAGCACATTCACGGTCCCTCAGCACCTCTCTGGAGGCTCGCTCTGCTCCTAGACCTGAAATCAACCTGCATCGGACAGATGGGACTGAAAAGACTGATCTGGTCCACCACACGGGGGTCTCAGTACAACACTTACTGCTGCTAGCAGTCCTGACCTTCTGCCTCTCCCCCTCCTTCCCCACCCACCCCTGCTTTGGCACCTGCACGTCTGCCATGTTCCTTCAAACTAAGACTTTATATACTTCTCAGTGGAAACTTAGAGATATTAAGGCAGTACTTTGGGGGTTGCTACTCTGCAGGGAAAAGAGGTGGACACCTTGACAATTTCAACCAGAATAGCTCTGCTGTCATTATATATACATATGAGTTCTGAATATTTCATTTGAAACATCAATAAAAGATTTAAGAGCTAGTGTCTTTAAGTCCCAGCTGTCTTCTCAAGCATGAGTGTCTTCCTCCATAACCTGTGCTCCATCCGACATGGACACTTACCCTGTAGCATTTGCTCAGTGACTGGAGTCCATTCCTAGAGCCCAGTTTTGTTTGAGACTGGGCTTCCTGCTGCTACCTGCCCACATCAACCTATGCATAGTCAGTGTTCCTCAGTTCCTCCTCCCATGGCCAGTCTGAATGAAATGAGGTCCATCTCTCTCTTGGGAGGGGCTTTGCATTGCCAACTGCTTGTCTAGATGAATGTCACGTTCTGCTTTATCTTTACGCTCTCTCAGGTCACGCACAGGTCAAACTTGTTCCTGGACCTTTCTCCCTAGTGTTTTCTCAGCAGAAGTAGACGAGGTGTGTTTGTGATGTCTGCTTCTCCAGTGGTGATCCCAACGGTGTGGCATGTCTATGTGGTCCCAACCACATTTAACTCTTCAGGATGACACCTTCAGGCGTGAGCCAGCTGGGCCAGAATGACTGGGGGCAGAGGTTATATAAGAACGTCTTTGGTTTAGGGAAACTTATTTTCTGACTGTGTGCAAGATAGACAAGGGTTAGAAGGCAGTCAAAAAGAAAATGTCTATCTATGAGATTGAAACAGTAGACCAGGTGAGTAGTTAAAATAGGCCTAACCAGTGAAGGGGCATATGGGAGAAATAAATACATTAATCAGATGAGAAGAATACAGAGACCACTCTGATAGACATTACTTCCTGGCACACAAGATGGTTTTACTTAATGCCCTGTGAAGACAAATGTGCCATACAATCTGCTTCAACTAAAGAAGAGTGGGTAGAAATGGTTTTTTTAAACTCCAGTTTTGAACATTCAGAGCTGGCGAGAGGTTTGCACGTCCTCTCTGCCCTCACCAACCTCTGAGGTATGTATTGTTTGCAGAAGTCTGAAATACTGAACCTCTATTAGAAATCCAGTGGAGAGGCATTCAGGTACCCACTGAACATCGTGTGCTGTCTGAGACCCTTTGGGGGAAGAGAGAGCGAAGGGAAAGAGATGGTTTCTGCAGCATAACCTAGCCTAACCTGTATAATGCAAATTTTATCAAGAAGTATTGTACTTCTTGGCAAAGTATAACCTGGAATATAAGCAACACCCCCCTCCACCACCAGCTTCTCTTTTATTTGCTCTGTCACTGTCTGTTTCTTCTCAGTAACCTGGGACACACACGGACACACACACACAGGGTCCAGCAGAAGTAATACCTGTTTCAGAATGGTTGGTAGGGTAATAATAGGGGTGTAATAATTTGTAGTTTTAATTTGAACATTTCACCTAAAGTGTCATACGGTGTGCTTGAGTGTGATATAGTTATATTACAGAATTACATGCTTATGATTTTATAATAAAATATTTTGTAATAAAAAGGGGTGTTATTTGTGCCAGACCCTGTATGTATGTGTGCATTTGTGTATATACATATATATATAATATGTATATAAACACACACATTTGCAGGGCCCTAGGTAAATCTTTACAAACATTGAAGCTTTTAACACTATATAGTGTGAGTTTCTGTCTTTTTCTTTATACAGCTCTCATTTCTGATGTAGGGCAGTGTTAAATATTTCCAGGATTGAGATCTGACCTAGTAACACCTGAGAAACAGAGAAAAACAGCTTATTTTCATGGGCTCTTTTCTTTTCTAGCTTCTTTAAAGCCCGGTAGCTTTTAAAACAGATTTGTCTTTCCCTTGGTCAGTTAGTGACCTGAGATCTTCGAGGTTTGAAAGAAGCCAGAGTGTCGGGTCTTTTTCTAAGGCTAATTGTCTTTCTAGTTAAATCTGGCGACAGATTCTATGTTAAAATTCTTATTTGGAGAGAACACACTATTGTTAGACAGCAAAATAACCCATGGACACATGCACAAAAATCCCCATTTATCCTCTTCAAAGCGTCTTGACCATGTATTCCCCTGAATACTTTCTATTTCTCTTTGGGTAAGGGTTATGCCATGTTTAGGGGCTTCATTTCACTAGCTATTTCAAACACTAGAAAATGCCTGACGTTGTGCATTAGAATTATTTTCTAGAAAATATCAACACATTGTCAACGAACAAAATGATCAAAATAATAACACGGTGTATCTGCAATGCTTAGGCAAATACCAAGTGAAATATCAGAATAAAGCAGAAAAATGCAACATTGAATTTCTTTTGATTAAAAATGCACATTGATTTTTGTGACTTGCTAATGTTTTAAATATATATGTATTTTAACTGTATTCTAAGATTCACTAAAGACTTTGGAGAAAGATCTTTTAGTTTATACCTATAGATCTATTTGTCCAAAGACATTCTATGAAAATTGCACTATAAATGCACATGAACTCAGAACTGACTTAACCATCTCTTTACAACACTCATTCGTTTATTTATGTGACACTTATTGAAGTAATGTGAGAATGTTAAAGGATTATATTTGACCTCTTTCTGGCTAAATTGGCTGTATAAGCTCCAATAAGAATTCTGAGACTATTGTTTTCAAGCAATCCCTCTTGATTCCCATAAGGATTACGATGTGTCATGAGTAATTATGATATCTATGTGGCCAAACCCTGTGCACATGTGATATTATGGTAGTGGGGGGGGGGGCACAAAAGCCCTTCTCGAATACAGAAATCTCAGAGGGCTGCATTAATTTCACATTGCTTTCCAAATAAAAAAAGACTGAGTTCCATAGACTCACAGACATCCTGAGAAATTAATATGTGGCAACATGTACATGAACTTCCATCTGGGTTGGTTCTGAGATTAGAAGAGATGAGGATAGTGATACTGGCAGAGAATTTTATAAAGAGAAGTTTCTGAAAGATGTTGGCAAGTGGCCAAGCCCTTGATGTCAAAATATAGTGAGATAGCAGGACCAACATCATCTGGGAGCTTGTAATTAATACATAATCTTGGATACCACCCCTGACCTCCAGAATCAGACTTTGCTGTTTAAAAGGATCCTCAAGTGGATGTCAAGTATTGCATAGGGAATATAGCCAATAATATTGTAATAACTATGTGTGGTGTCAGGTGGGTATAAGATTTATCAGAGGGATCACTTTGTAAGTTATATAAATATGTAACTGTGTTGTACACATGAAATTAATATAATATTGAATGTCAACTGCAATTGAAAAATTAAAAAATAATAAAAAGAATGAAAGAAAGAAAGAAAGAAAGAAAGAGAAAAGAAAAGAAAAGAAAAGAAAAGAAAAGAAAAGAAAAGAAAAGAAAAAGAAAAGAAAGGTCCCCAAGTGATTTGTACATTAAAACTTGAGCAGCATTCAGGTGTACAGAGTAAGCCTTTAGGATTAGGGCCAAAAAGAAATCATGTTGCTTCCAAATGAAACTTGGGTCCAAGTAAGACTTCATGGCTCTAACAAGACACACCTAAAAGCTGCTCTTATGTTTCTCATGAGGCTGGTAGGTAATCTACTTAAGCTCTATCAATCTCTCTTTGGAATTAGTGCTGATAACGATAAAGGTGATGCCGATGGAGTTAATTGTCCTTTTCCCTGAATTAGTTGTGGATAATGAAATTAAATATGTAATATAAAGGACAAAAGAGAGTCAGTATTACTGCAATCCTGTGTCTCTTTCACATTCTGTGCCAAACATTTTTTTGTTCATTCATGTATTCATTCAACCTATTTCACTCAAAATGTAGTGCATGGCAGGCACTGTGCTAAGCGCTGGGAACATAGAAGGAGTATATTCCTCACCTCTATCTGATGTCCTTCCCTGTTTAATATAAAAAACAATGGACAGCTTTCTAGGATGTGGACTGTAATGCAAAAAAGGGGAGCCTTTGAAGATCCTATTATTAGATGGGTTATTTTTGTCCTTTGAAATGTTAGGCCACATATTTTTAACTGAGCAACTGGTGTAGAATTTACAGTGTTCCCTATCGCTTGGGGTGTATCATCTTATTAACTAGGCTCTATGCCCCTTACAGCAGAGGTCCCCTCTGCCCTCGCCCTAGTTGCTAGCGCAGCATCTGACTCGGCAAGTGCCTTTGACTGATGAGCTGGATGGGCTTCTCTTCAAGAGATTGCTGGAAACTTGCCTTTGGCATGAGTCAGTATTGACCACCCTGATGTTAGGTGGTCTACTCAAAGGAATCACTGGAACGGAAAGTTCATGGCCAGTGACAATGTCTTGGTATGGTGTTTATGATTCCTTGTACCTAGATTATGAACTAATTAAACAAGAAAACAACAGCTACCATTAAGAAACTAGTACTGGGCAACACTATATTATTTTGAATATATTCTTTAATCTTCGCAATGTTATATAATTTATGATGTAATACATCTTTTGCATATGCTGTAAAACTTTACAACATCTTTTATAACTGAGGCTGAGGGAATTTGGGCTTTATATATTTTCATAAAACCAATAAGGGACAGTGTCACTATTTAATCCCAGCTTTGTCTGGATCCAAATTGCTAATTAACTACGGGCATCAAAATTAGTACCGACAATAGGGATGACCACCTGTATTTTTATATAGTTTTAAAGTATTAGATTTAGAAATGTGGAAAGAGAGCCCATTTCCTTCAGAGATATCAAGATTTTGAGAAAAATGTATCCCCTTGCACTGAGTAGTTAATGTGCATTGGGAGTTCATCAGAGAAAGATTTCTATAAATAGGATTTTTAGCCTCATCCTTTCAAGGGCAATGTTTTATATCCATTCATTAATTTATCTAATGAAGGATTCTGAGAATGTATTCACCAGCTGCTGTCCTAGTCACCAGGGATATTAGGATGAACAAACCCCAATTTCTGCCTTCAAGTTGTTTGTACCATAGGAGACACACCCCATGGACCGCAAACCTTAAAATATTCACTAGCTGAGTCTTTATGGAAAGTGTTTCCTAACCTGCTCCCCCCAAAGCCCATCATCAAATACATGAATGTGAAACTGAAGGAAGACATCAGAGCTGGGAATCACAGCTTTTAAAAAAAAAAAAAAGATGTTCAGAGCAGCAGTTAAGAGCAAGGAATTCGATGTTGGCAGTACCAGCAACAGAAACACATCTCAGCCAATTATGAGTTGTGTGTAACTTGGGCTAGTTACATGAAATTTATGAACTTCAGCTTTCTCATACGTGAACTAAGATTAAACTACCCACCTTTCAGGGAGAGCATGGCCACTATGAGTGCTAATTCAATTCATCAATGATAAGGGGTTCATGTGCAAAATTTATAAAGAACTCATACAACTCAACACCCCCCAAAAAAAATCCAATTAAAAAATGGGCAGAGTACCTAAATATACACTTCTCCAAAGAGAACATACAGATGGATAAGAGTCATATGACAAGATTCTCAATGTCACTAATAATCAGAGAAATGTAAATCAATACCCCAACAAAATATCACCCAACAATTTCACTTCTGGGCATATTATATCCAAAGAAACCGAAACCAAAACCACTAAATCAAAAGAATATATGCACCCCTACATCATTGCAGCATTATTTACAACAACCATATGGGCGCAACCCAAGTACCCATCAATAAACGAGTTAATTAAAAAGCTATGGTACATATAACAATGAAATTTTACTAGGCCATAAAAAGTAATGAAATTTTACCATTTGTGACAGCATAGATGGACCTAGGTAGTATTACACTGAATAAGTCAGTCTGAGAAAGACAATGCGATGTGATTTCACCTGTATGTGGAATCTAAACAACAAAATAAATAAATAAAATTGAAACAGACTCAAAGATACAGAGAACAGACTGATGGTTGCTGGAGGAGAGAAGGCTTGGGGCACTGGATAAAAAGGCGAAGGGATTAAGAAGTACAGATTGGCAGTTACAGAACTAGCCATGGGCATATAATGTACAGTATAAAGAATACAGCCAATAGCCTTGTGTAACTATGTATGATGCCAGGTGGGTACGAGACTTATCAGCGGGATACTTTATAATGTATATGATTGTCTAACCACTATGCTGTACATCTGAAACTAATGCAAAATAATATTGAATGTCAACTAAAATTGAAAGTATATCTTTAATAGTGCTATATAAACTCCCTGGCTTTTAATAAAGCACACCCCTGAGAGCTTTGTCTATGAGCATTGGTAGGCTCCTTATTCTCTCTGTGCCTCCCTTTCCTTATCTACAACGTGGAAATAACAATAATACTTGACTCCTTAATTTTTGTAAAGATGACTGACTTATTTATAAAAAGCATTTAGAAGAGTGTCTGGCAAACAGGGAGAGCTGTATGAGGGTTAGGACCATCAGTTAGTTAACGAGTGCTGTTGTTACCCACTCAGGAGGCCACGTTTCTACGTGCACAGGCTTCTGTGATAAAGAAACACACTGGGGAAAAAAAAACCCACGGGCAAAATCAAACCAAGTGGACTAAGTAAGCTCTTCTCTTGAAGCAGAAAGAAGTAAATGCTGAAAAGAATTGGACACTTTAATCAGGCCCAATAGAAAGAATGAATCAAGCAAAATTCAGTAAGGCAAAGTTCTGCCAGAACAGACTGAGTCTCAGAGAGAACAGGCATTAAAGGACCCCAAACCCTGAAAACTGAAGTTGTGGGCATTGAGCCACAGTGTGAGTGATGCAGCCCACTGGCAGGCCTTGGTGTCGGAGGTTTGCACCCCAGGAGAGAAAGGTTTTCCTTTAAATCTGAAAGGTCCCCTCTATCCATTTGCCATAGGTTATACTTGGTTTTATTCTAAACTAATAAATGATGGGCATTCAGGCCATACTTTCCCTCTAATTTCTCTGAGTAATTACTCTAAGTGAACTGTTCTTTGTACAAATACCATTCAGGGAGTCTGCCGCTGTTTTCTCTTTGGCTTATCAACCTTTTGAGAGGTCAGTGGGTCTCCTGGAGTCACTCAAATGGAAAATGTGAAAAACACCTGAAGATTAATGGATTAGGAAATTTTGAGCACAAACTCCATTTAGCACTGAACATCCATCAACTTCCAGAATAGCATAAAAGAAAATAGGAAACCAAAGAGGGTTCTTACTCACATTTGAAGGTCTAATGGGGCTCAGGATTATGAAAATGCAAAGCTCTTTTTGTCTCTGGGCAAACTTCTCTCCCAAGGCTTTATTTCAACAATTTTACTCCCTTTTTGCTCCTTGCTACCTGGAAAATTCCTACTCACCTTTCCATATCCAAGTCAAATCTCACCTGTTGGATTATGCCTTTTATTCTCCCAAAACTGAATTACTAGCATTCTTCACTAAGCTGCTTTCAGAATCCATATTTCCTCAATTACAACATATAATGCTATGTTTTGATTATTTACCTGGAAGATCCACCTTTCGAACATTGAAAGTGCCTTGTTTATCTCCAGTGCCTGTCAACATACAATGTGGGCTCCATATTGTATCAATAAATCAGTAACAATCAATTAAGAATTGGTGCAGTCTTGCTTGAAGCTGAAATTCATTCACCCTGGGCCTCAGGAAGATGAACATATTCACCAAGTTAAAAAATGTGGCTTCAACATCAGGATTTGCAGACTATATCAGAGACTTGGGCAGTATACTGGCCCACTCATCCTACAAGAGCAGCACATGTCTCTTAAAATCATCTGAAGCCCTGGCCAGTGTGGCTCAGTTAGTTGGGCATCATCCTGCAAAGCGAAAAGTCGCTGGTTTGATCCTTGGTCAGGACACATGCCTGGGTTGCAGGTTTGATCCTGTTCCAGGGGTGTATGATGGGCAAATGATCAGTGTTTCTCTCTCACATTAATGTTTCTCCCCCTCTCTTTCTGCCTCCTTTCCCCTCTCTCTAAAAAGAATAAAATATTTTAAAAAAATTAGTATATACATCTGAAGTCCCCCCTCTAAGACCAAGATGTAAGATTCCAAGATCTAGAAGCATTTTGCTTCTGTTTCCCTCAGTGTCAAACTATCCATTATTATTCTCGTCTGTTTTACTAACTCTCCTTCTATTTGCAGTAATTTCTAAACTCAGTGCATTTTCGTAGAATGAAAACATAAGCAATCAAAAGAACTCAGGAAGACTTAAGTCTCAGGTCATCTTGAGGGTACATAGTTAGAAAACATCTGTGTAAATTCTGCTCCTGGCATAATCTTCACAGTTAGTGGACAGAGGAAGTAAAAGAAGGAAAAAGAAGAGTGTTGCTTGTAACACACTAGTCTGGACAGTTCTAAACTTCAGAGAAGCATGTCTGTCCAGCAATCAGCACACTACTGCCCCGTGGAGGCACAGCCCAGAGTTGCCTTCACTCCGCTTTGCCCTCCCCCCAGAACAGAGTCACCTGTGGCATGATGCTCATACCTGTCCATATACCAGGGTTAGAGGCCCAATAGTTGAAGGATTATGGATTAAAATCTAACATCTAATATTCCAAAAGTCTAAAAACACCCTTAAGTCAGAAGTGGTTCCTGCTATATTCCATACATGTTGAAAGAAGAGATTTTTGTTTCCCTTCATAAGTCTGAATTTATATGGAATCCTTAAAATGTTTTTTTTAATACTGACTTAAACAGCTTTTCTTGAAATTCCAAACTCTTTAGCTTTCTCTTGTTTTCTGGTATCAGTGATGGAACTGGCGGGTTTTTACTCACTTCGCATAGTGTTGTGAACACAGCTAAGTGTCTCATTGGAGAGAACTCAGTCATTTTTGTAAGCGGAAACCAGTTAACCTGTCCCACTTTCGGGATCACATAGGACCAAATAACAAGATACTTAGTTTTTCAACTAGTTTTCTTGCTGTCACAGGCTCTTTCAAGATAAACTTTCTAGATAAGCACTTGACTATATTTAGATTTTTAAGAAGTCAACTTCTTGGATAGAAAAAAATGGGGTTTTGTGGGGGCTTTTTGGCATTATTGGGGAATTGGGAACTATCATCTCAGATGTAAGGAGAAAGACAAAGCTAATTGTGTGATACAAGAATTCCATAGTAACCAAAATCTGGTGTGCAGGAAGGTGTATGTAGATGGCCCTACCACCAGATGGCTCCACTTACATATTTCCACTCCCTGTTCTCCATTGAGAGGTCCAGTGGCACACCCCCATAGGTCTGTCTGGTGTTCTGAAGTGTCTGGGCATGTTTGACAGACTGAGGGGGTCAGACCTGCTGGAAACCACTTTCCATGAGGGACTGACATGACTTCTAGATAGAAGCTCATCATGGGGTAGAAAGAACCTGACTCAATAAGCCAGATGGGCCCAGTAGTCTGGCCTCATTCCTAAGAGTAAAGGAGAAATTCTAATTAGGTCATAATTTCTGGGAAGGGCATTTGTCCTCCAGTCCCCCTTAATGTACATGTAGCTTAATGCAAGAGGAAGAGAAGCCAGAGGGAAGAAGGAAGAGTAGACAGAATCTAAAAGAAGTTACCCAGTGAAAACTCTGCAAAATGCTGAGACAGAAGCAAATATGCCTTGATAGTCCTCTCAAAGAGAAAACCACCAGAAAGGAAGGGGGCTCCCCTTCCGAAACAACAACGGAACACTGAATGTTCCACGCCCTCATTCTGAACCCCCGTGACAGAACACCTTAAAGCCAGGGCAGACCCCACAGGGCAACCAAGAGGGAAGGAAACCACACTGAAGGAGACTGCAAGTTTCCTGGGAAACTCTTTATGTCATGGTATCTGCACTGTGCATCTTACACGTACAGTGACTTTGGGTGGAAGAAAGAATAAGTACTTTTTGGACTAGGTTTCTAGATATTGGTTTCATAGATGCATTATGAATTGTTACACTATTCTCCAGAATATTCCTATCAGTGAAATTTATCATTTTAAACCATATTTACTTCCTTTGTTGCAGGTAAGTAGTGTTTTGGGGGTGTAGAAATTAGTCTCTTAGTGAAAGTCACAAATTACTACATTAGGTATAATCCCATTCACATCAAATATGTAGGATAACGAGATCTATAGACAGAAGGGAGTTGCCAGGGGTTGGGAGGAAATGGAAAGTTACTGCAAATGGGAACAAGTTTTCTTTCTTTTTTATTGTAGGTGACGCAAGCATTCTAGTAGATTATGGTGGTAGTTGTACAACTCTACACATATAATAAAAAACATTGAAGTAGATACTAAGTAGGTGAACTTTGTGGTAGGTAAATATCTTAATAAAACTTTTTAAGTAGGCTCTTTACAGTAAATAAACAAAACTTCAAATTAAAAATGTTTTGAAATTGCCATAATGATATTTACCATATTTTTAGCAAAAATCATAATCATAGTTTTAAAAAAATTTAAAAACTATCCCTGACTGGTGTGGCTCAATGGGATGGGTGTCGTACTGCAAACCAAAAGGTCACCAGTTGGATTCCCAGTCAGGGCACATGCCTGGATTGTGGGTCAGGTCCCTGGTTGGAGGTGTGCAAGAGGCTACCGATGGATGTTTCTCTGGCACATCAATGTTTAGCTCTCTCCCTCCCTTCCCCTCTCTCTAAAAACAAATAGAGACTTCAGCCAAGATGGAGGTGTAGGTAGACACACTGTGCCTCCTCACACAACCAAAAGGACAACAACAAATTTCAAAACAAAAACAAACAGAACTGACAGAAAATTAAACTGTACAGAAGTCCAGCAACCAAGGAGTTAAAGAAGAAACCCTCACCCAGATCGGTAGGAAGGACGGAGATGGGCAGCTGGGCAGAGAGGACTTGCGGCAAGGCAGCAGCTGCTGGACTGGGGTGGGCAAGGTGGCAGCTGGCAGACCAGGGCAGGCAAGGTGGCAGCTGGCGAACCAGGCCATCCCACACCCACATGTAGATAAACCAGGAGGAACAACTGGGGAGCGAGATAGACCCCAGAACCCAGGGTCCCAGCGTGGGAAAATAAAGCCTCAAACTTCTGACCGGAAACACCTGTAGGAGTTGAGGCAGTGGCAGTGGGAGAAATTCCTGGCCTCACAGGAGAGCTCATTGGAGAGACCCACAGGGTCCTAGAACATACACACACACCCAAGCCCACCCACTTGGGAATCAGCACCAGAAGGGCCCAATTTGATTGTGGGTAGCAGGGGAAGTGACTGAAAACCAGCAGAGAGCGAAATAGGTGGCTCTCTCTCACTGCTCCCTCTCAGACCCTCCCCCACAAACAGCGTCACAACGCAGCCACGTGGGTTGCCCCGCCCTGGTGAACACCTAAGGCTCCTCCCCTTACTACATAACAGGCGTGCCGAGACAAAGACAATGACCCAAATGAAAGAACAGATCAAAGCTCCAGAAAAAATACAACTAAGCAACAAAGAGATAGCCAACCTGTCAGATGCACAGTTCAAAACACTGGTAATCATGATGCTCACAGGGTTAGTTGAATATGGTTGCAAATTAGATGAACAAATAAAGGCTATGCTAAGTGAAATAAAGGAAAATGTACAAGGAACCAACAGTGATGGGAAGGAAATTGGGACTCAGATCAATGGTGTAGATCAGAAGGAAGAAAGAAACATTCAACCAGAACACAATGAAGAAACAAGAATTCAAAAAAATGAGGAGAGGCTTAGGAACCTCCAGGATATCTTTAAACATTCCAACATCTGAATCATAGGAATGCCAGAAGGAGAGGAGGAAGAGCAAGAAATTAAAAACTT
>VMDR010024887.1:0-14784 GCA_007922815.1 Macrotus californicus | reverse complement strand
AAATGTTCCTGTGTTTTATAGGTAGGCCTGCATTGCTATGAACTTCCCTCTCAGGACTACCTTTGCTGTGTCCCAAAAGTTTTGGGTTGTTGTGAGTTTATTTTCATGTTTCCAGAAAATTTTTTATTTCTTTGTAGATCTCATTCTTGACCCATTCATTGTTTAATACCATGCTATTCAATCTCCATGAGTTTGAGTGATTTTGAATTTTTTCCTTGAGGTGGGTTTCTAGTTTCAGTCCCTTGTGGCCAGACAAAATGTTTGATATGATTTCAATTTTCTTGAATTTGTTGAGGTTTATTTTGTGTCCTACCATGTGGTCTATCTTTGAAAATGTTCCATGTCCATTTGAAAAGAATGTGTATTTTGCTTCTTTGAGATGAAAGGCTCTCTCTATATCATTTAAGTCCATTTGATCTGTGACATTCTTTAATGCCACAATATCTTTGTTAATATTTTGTTTGGAAGATCCATGCGTTTTTGACAGTGGGATGTTGAAATCCCCTACTATAATTGTTTTGCTGTCAATATCTTTCTCAAAGTCCTCCAAGATTTTCTTTACGTATTTGGGTGCTCCTATGTTGGGTGCATGTATATTTACAATGTTTATGTCTTCTTGTTAGATTCTTCCATTGAGTATTATAAAGTGACCTTCTGAGTCCCTTTTTATGGCCTTTTTGAAATCTATTTTGTCTGTTATGAGTATTGCTACCCCAGCTTCTTTTTTCCAGTCCATTAGCTTGGAAAATTTGTTTCCAGCCTTTCACTTTCAGTCTGTGCAGGGCTTTTGTTCTGAGATGTGTCTCTTATAGGCAGCATATGATTGGGTCATGATTTCTTATTCATTCAGCTATTCTATGTCTTTTGATTGTGGCATTCAATCAATTTACATTTAAGGTTATTATTGATAAGTACTTATTCATTGCAATTTTATTCTTTTTTTACATGTGTTCCTCTCTCTCTTTCTCACTGTTTTTCTTCTTAAAGCAGTCCTTTTAGCATCTCTTGCAGAGCTGGTTTGGTGGAGGTGTATTGTTTTAGTCTTCTTTTTTCTGGGAAACTCCTTATTTGACCTTTCATTTTAATTGAGAGCCTTGCTGGATAGAGTAGTTGTGGTTGTAGGCCTTTGTTTTTCATTACTTGGAATATTTCCTGCCATTCTCTTCTGGTTGGAGTGTTCTCATTGAGAAGTCAGCTGCCAGCCTTATTATGGTTCCCTTGTGTGTTACTTTCCATTTCTCCCTTGCTTCCTTTAAGATTCTCTCTGTGTCTTGGAATTTTGCCATTTTAATTATTATGTGTCTTGAAGTAGGCCTTTTTGTGTTCCTCTTGATTGGGGCTCTCTGTGTTTCCTGGGTTTCTTTGACATTTTCTCTCATCAAATTAGGGAAGTTTTCTATCATTACTTTTTCAAACAGATTTTCTGTTCCTTTCCCTTCTTTTTCTCCTTCTGGTATCCATATTATATCAATATTATAATGTTTCATGTTGTCTTGCAGCTCCTTTACCAACTCTTCACTCTGTCTGTGTTTCTTTTCCTTTTCTTGCTCTTTCTAGGTGTTTTTTCCTACCTTGTCCTCCAGCTTGCTGATTCAATTCTCTGCTTCATCCAGCCTGCTTGTAATTCCTTCTAGTGTGTTTTTTTATTTCGAAGATTTTATCTTTTATTTCTTCCTGGTTTTTGTTTATAATTTCTATTTCCTTTTTCATACTGCTGTACTTCCCTCTCAGTTCCTTGTAGTTGTCTGTGAGTTCATTGAGCATCTTTATAACCATTATTTTGAATTCTATATCTGGTAGTTTGCTTACCTCCATTGCATTTAGCTCTTTTAGTGAGGAGTCTTCCATTTCTTTTGATTGCAAGTTCTTTCTTTGTGTCCTCATTTTAGGTGACTTTGTTTATTTCTGTACTTCCCAACATTTTGCTTTGCTAGCTACTTTGTAGGGTGAACTTCTATGGTAGGATTTCTGTGGGGTTCAGTGGTGTAGTCTCTTTGATCTCCTTGCTTGGATGCTCTACATTTGCTCTTTCTTCTGTTTGTGTGGGCTCTCTTGTTGTTCTTGGGATTTTACCTTTTGGTGGTCCTTTGTTGGTGGTTTCTCTCCTTCAGCAGGTATACTAATGTTTGCAGCTCTCACCTATTCTTATATGTGATCAGTGGCAGGTAGTCAGCAAAATGGATTAAGACAATGGGAGAGTATCTTATGGGATTTAGCAGCAAGTAGAGAAGAGATAGGAGATCCTTTGGCTAAGTATGGTGTTAACTGTGATATTTCACCCAACTAGCCACTTTTTATAAATGGTGAAAGAGGAATAAGACTCTTGTTAGAAGGGAGAAGAATTGTGAGCTGAATCCAGAAATCAGAGGGCTTGTGCAAGGTTAGATAATGAAATATAATAAGAGTAAATGATCGAAAGCAGGCATAGTGTGAGAGAGAATAGAGTTAACCAGAACAATAATAATGCCTAGGAATAAAGTGAAGTGGGCTAAGATAAGGGAGTGTTGCTGTGTAGTATGTACAATTGTATGGAACAACAATTATTTACAATAGTACTGGAACAACAATAATATGACAAGAAATAACCAGAATAGTTGGTAACTACCTAAAGCAAACCTATGCATAGTAAATGAGGACTATCCTTATGTGATGTACCTAGAGTGTCAATAGAAGCCTGTCCAGGTGAGGGGTCAAGGCCCTCTCTCTCACTGAGAGAGTGGCCAGGCCGGCTCTCTCTCTCTGAGAGGGCAGCCACAAGCTATCCCTTTTCTCCACTGGATTTATTTAGTCCACATCAATTTGTTCATCATTTGTCTGAAAATATAGGACAATCATCCACAACAACACACAGTCCCGTGGGACGGGACTATGTCAGGTTACTTCTCATTCCTCAGCCTTAATCTGTCCTCTGTGCACAACTGAGGGTCAAGCAAACCAGAGAGAATATTTGAAAGTATGTCCCAGGACTCCAAATCCAGAAGATTTTATTAGAAAAGTATTTCTCCATCATTCATCCTCAAGTTACCTTCAACATTTTCAGCATCTGCAATCAGTTTGTCCTGAAGGTATGGACAGAAATTATGACCGAAGCATGGAAACATCAAGCCATGCTAAAACTCCAAGGAAGGAACTCACATTTTCCCTTTGTTCTCTGCTGTTTGGAAGGTTGGTTAGAAAGGAAAGACGCAGTCTTCCCATCTCCTCAAAAGAAGTTAAAAAGTGGAACAGGGACTGCATTCAGAACAATGGTTTTACAGACATTTCTATTTGACTTGATTTGTGAAAAGTATATTTTACTTCTTCAACCATTTCTTGTAGATAGATATAGATGTAGATATAGATATATATAGAGAGGATGAGGGCAAGGTAGGTGGGAGTGGAGCCCAGTTCTTCCTGTGTTCAGCTGGAACAACTAGCTGATACTCTGAGGAAAGAGTGAACGGTCCAAGGAATCCCAGCTTGTATGAAGTTTGGAGGACAAAAATTGTAAAGGACATTGAAAAACAGAAGGTGAAGAGATTGTGTTAAGATGATAAGGTCCCTGGGATTTGTGCAGGGACCAAGGCTACTGTGGCCCCCAGCCTGGCACCTGCTGCAGGATACGGGGAAGAGAGTTAGATCACCAGCTCCCTCCCATATCAGAAAAGGGAGGGAAGCCTGGCACCACAAGGGAACTGGATGCTGGAAGTTGCTGGGAAGAATAGAGACAAAGTGGGAGACACACAGAGGCAGTATACATCCACTGGGACTGTGGATGTTGCCACCAGAAAAATTAGGGTACTGGGTGACACCTGGAGAAGGGAGAAGACCATGTGGAACCCTGTCTCACATACTCTCCAGACTAGTTTGAAAGTTGGGCTGTGTGAAAAGCCCTGTTAAGAACGGTGGGTGGCTGCTTTGTAAGGAATGGGAGAGCAGCTGCTGGCTCCACTTGAGGGTGATTTAAGCTGCAAACAACCAGAGGCTGAGTGGCTAAGTGGAACCATGTGCCCAAGCTTGTCTCCCTCTGCACAACCAGAGGCTCAGTGGCTGATTGGAGCCACACACCCGAGACTGAGTGGCTGAGTAGAACCGTGCACCTGGGTTTGACTTGCACTGTGCAACCAGAGACTGAAAGTCTGATTTAAGCCAGGAAGCCAATGGAGGACCTGGGCCTGAGGCTGGGCAACTGTGAATATTGTGGCCCAGACTGGGTCTCCATCCACTCAAAACCATAGGACGGGAGAAAAGCGAAGCCCAGTCCCCCTCTTCCAGTGGCATGCAGGAAGACCAGCAGAACTTGCTGAACAGGTATAAAGTCAACAGGAGGCTTATTTTTTCTTTCCTCTCTTTTTTTTCTTCCCCCAAGTGAAACAATAAGACATGGAGTTGCGAAGGGTCCAGAGACAAATCCAAAGGTGGAGCACAAGGCCAATGCCAAAAACTGAGAAACTGAGACAAATGACACCTTGCTATCCCATAGAGCTGGCATTTCATTGTTTATGTGTATTATTATTATTATTATTATTATTATTATTATTATTATTATTATTTTCTCATTATTTTTAACAATTTATTTTATTAGAAATTTTTTTATTTCTCTTCCTTGTGCTTAGTTTTCCTCACTTTATTTCTCTGTTTAATAGCATTGTTTGACTACTTTTCTTTATTCTATCTTCATTGTATTTTAATTTTCCTTCTTTCACTTCATTCAGGTTCCAACACCACACTACTCTTCATCATGTACTTTCTATTCTGGTTATCCAAATCCAGAAATCCAGTGGAGAAAAGGGATAGCTTGTGGCTGCCCTCTCAGAGAGAGAGAGAGAGAGAGAGCTGGCCTGGCCACTCTCTCAGTGAGAGAGAGGGCCTTGACCCCTTGCCTGGACAGGCTTCTATTGACACTCTAGGTACATCACATAAGGATGGTCCTCATTTACTATGCATAGGTTTACTTTAGGTAGTTACCAACTATAGATAACAAAGTGATGGGGGGAAAATTCAAACTGTAATTGAACAACAATAAAGTAATTTAAAAAAATAATAAAATAAAATAACACTTTGAAAAAAAACAAAAAAAAAACAAAGGAAAGAATGTTGCTAATCATTTCAAAGATAAATATAAAAAGGTAAGGCAGCTTAGCTGGTTGCACATGTACTTTAGAAGTCTAGCACAAATCAAAGTAAAATTCTGCTGTCTCCATCCCAGGTGAGGAAGTTTTTTAGCAAGAGCAAGTTTAAAAGCAGCCTAGGAGCAAAGCATGCCTGATTCCCCATGGGAGACCTATCCATGGATTTGTTTCTTGCATGCCAACATGCATCTGTCTGTTTTCACAATCAGAGCTGAGCCACAGTCCACATTTCATGTGGATAAGTTCCCTATAGTAACCTGCATCATAAACTTTCCCTTAGAAATATTATTCTGGTAATGATTTGTGACTCACTAAGGTAAAGGGGGTAAGTAATGGAATAAACATCAGGGAAGTAATAAATATTATTTAAAAATAAAATCTGTGGCTAATCTCTAAATGAGAAAAGAATATTCATGGTATGTGAAGTGCTGCAAAGCATATCTCTAATAAGAAATAGAAGTTACAGCTGTCATTTGGGTAATAGTGCTTCCTTAACTCTGTGCTTCCCTACCTCTCCCTCTCCCTCTGCTTCTGTTTAGAATTAATTAATAAAGAAACTAGCAAATTCTGTAGCATTGGACCTGATATCCAAGCTTGGATGAATAAGTTAGAGAGACATTGTTCACTGCTATGTCTGGGGACACACAGAAGGAAGGAGCAAAATGAACACTTTTTACATGAAATACCCAAGGCTAGCACCAGCTGTCCAAGAATACTTAGCTTTATTAACCATGGGGATTTTGATGAAGCAATAGAAATCAACCTAACCTTATTAATGAGTATTATTAAATTTCATGTCATTTTATTCCCAAAACTTAAAAAGAAGTGAATTTTAAAAACTAGATCAGAATTTAAGATATTAATAGTAGCAATAAAAATATTCTTGTGGCATTAGAGAAGAGCCAAAGTACATTGCTTTATAATTCCCTAGTTACTTATGGCGTGTTTGATTTCCTGTTAGGTCAAACTTTGCAAGCACACATGATCCTCAAATGAGTAAATGTCATAGAATCTACAACGAGCATTTCATCCCAAGTGATGATTATTTCAATTTATTGATGCATTCAAATAAATATCAGAGAAAATCACAACAGTTGAGAGCATTTTAACTAATTTTTGATCAAATTTACTTTGCCTAACTGAGCTTTAAATGCGTTCATAATTAGTTCAGTTGACATATATTTTATTCAAGGAAATTGAAAATGAGGAAACATTACTTGTTAATGCTCATTCTCACAGCACCTACAGGACAATGGCATAAGCTGGCATAGACCTTTCTGCTACCTTCAAGATGCAGAAAGTAAGGTTTTTGTGGGATTGACACATTCAGGGTGGCGATAAGGATAATGAGTGGTCATGTTTAGAGTTCCCCTGTCATTAATACTGACTATACTCCCTTGTCTCTTGGTATAGTGAATTTTAGTGTCACTTCACTTTACTCTAATGGAAAACTTTCTCATGCACTCACTAGTTCAAACCTTTTGGCAGTGCTTTCTCCCATATCTACAAAGAAGGTCATGCATTCTGGTTTCTTGAGGCTGTCACAATGAAAAGGAAGTAAATAGTCCTCCTAGATAAATCCTAGTCTCCCAACCCCTGCGGACTTCTCAAGGACTTGAAAGTCTCTATCAGCCATCAGTACTATACAACAGACTATACCCAATCCAAGCTATAGAGGAAAAGAGCCTTTTACTAATTCATCATGTACAATGTTGAAAGGAAAAGCATTGCAGAATGTCTTCTTTTCAATCCAAAGCCATTCAGCATAAATCTGCACAAAGGTATTCAGGAGATGCCCTGGATGTGGAAAAAGAGAACCCTGTTTACAGGTAACTCATGCCACCCACCTGGCATAGAGTGAAGCTCAGGATACTATCCTAAATGTTTGACAGGCAAAATGCATTCCACACTCTTCCTCATAGCTCCCTCAACATTTTCAAATAACCACAGCAATTCTTTTTCCTAATTAAAAGAGAAAATTTGCTACCAGGTTGAAAAATACCCATGCCCCCACCAGGTTTCTACCTGCCACTAAAGAGTTTCTAGGCCAATCGAGTATGCCTTGCCATGAAAACTAGAGTCTGCATTGAAATGGTGACAGCAAGACAATGAGCTCACAGAACAGAGTGTGTGTGTGCCTGGCCCAGCGTCAGGGACATTTGCCATGTAGCTTGTTAGAGTAGTAGTTTTGGGTAGCACATTAAAATTTAACCACCAGCCCTATTTGGCAGAGGATAGAGATTGAAATGGAGACTTTCTGATATGAAAATATCCTAGACAAAGGATGACAATTGTGAGTTTGAGTCGCTTGCCATGGCTTCAGGGACTTAATATGCAGCCATTTGAGCCATGCAGACATCCCTAATGTGTCATCAAGATCCATGGGGACATAATGGGGATACTCTAGTTCTCTTATCCCACTGTATTAGAGGCCTTATTCTGACTCAGGCACTAGGTGCTGACATGAGACCAGTCAGCAGAGAGACTACTGCCTTCACTTTTAAGATGAAAGATGAAAGACCTTGCTCAGGGTCACACAGCTCATCAGAGACAGAGCCAGAAATCTGCCCTCTTGGCTTACTATGGTTATTATCCACAGACTTCTAGGCCAGAATTACATGCCAGTCCAGAAGGCCTGAGGAGCCATGGAATTACTCATCTTCCTTCTATTCAACACAGTCACCAGGTGGGACTGATTCCAATCCTCTCCTCAGTGGCTTTCCCTGATTACAGGGGAGACTGTTTCTCCATGTCACCTACCATAAATAAAAGGAACAAAGGAAGGCAAGTTAGAGCATGACACCTTAAAATTAAAAACCATGTCAGCCAAATCCAAATTCTGCAGAATCAATGACTTGGCTGATTTGTGTGGCAAATCACTGTGCTCTGAGAGCCAAGGTCAGGAGAATAGCCAACCCACCTTTTCCAAACATGATTCTACTTCTAAAAACTTCTCCATGAGATTTCTTCACAGGACAAACAGAGACACTCAAATATTTCTCCTTCATCCTTAGGAAATCTACCTCGAGGGTTTTGGCATATGAATATATGTACATAGAGAAAGCATGTGTTTGTATGAATATATGTTTTTATCTTGACACAGCCTAAAGAGGATTTGAAGAAGCACATATATTGATTAAAATCATATGTTAAAACAGGAAATTAAAAGTTATTTAAGAAATTATATTCAAACCCTACATAGTGGTAAAAATAACAGAGTATAGGAGGGCTAGAATAAAAATGACACTCTTCTGTGACCATCCCCCCTCTGCTCCTCATTCCCAGCCTAGGCTACTTTCCAGGGATACTTCTCAAAGTTTGCGCTTTCAATTCTTCTGATCAGTGGCCACAACTCTCTAAATAATATACTTAGTTGTATTTCTTGATTAAAATGGGGCTTTATAAAAGTGGAGAATAAGAACAAAGGAATAACAAAAGAAGCAAAACACGGCATAGTGTGGTACATGGGCACACGTGGGTTTAGGTCCTAGCTCAGCCTCTACAATATAGGCAATTTAGAAGAGTTACTTGACTTTTCTGGACCTCAGTTTTCTCATTTGTGCAGTGGAAAAAGGGTACCTAATCTTAGGGGTTAAATGGATAATTGAATGCTTATAAATTACTTAGCTTAATATCTGCCTAAAAATTGGCACTCAGTGAAAGTTAGGTAAAAAAGAAGAACCATGAAGGCACTGTTATAACAAGAAATACATTCGTTAAGGGACAGCAAAGATAGGAAAAACAGACATAAAGAAAAAGTTAGCATTATCTTATTTATTTTTTCCCTAAAGAGACAATCTATTATATTTACCCCAGTATAAAGTAGCACTATATAACTATCAGTTAAATTGCATGTATTTTATTTTAACTTGCATATGACATCTATGTATTTTAGTAATCTTATGAAAAGTATCCTCACTTGAAAACTTGGTCCTGAATATGCCAGCAATAGGTGTGTGCTGACCTCACTTGCTCATGCACCCAACTGGGATACCAAGACGGCCTTCCAAATAACAGAGTGAACAGTCAACAGAATTCCAGTTGATGTGAGGTTTGGAAGCCAAAGGTTGCAGAGGACATTTAAAAATGGATGGTAAGGAGATTTTGTGGCTGGCAGGAGGGTCCTCAGACCTTATGCTAGAGACCGTGGCTGCTGCAGGAGCTTCAGAGGAGAGCTGGGTCAGTGACTGCGGCTTATCAGCTCCCTGCCCTTCCAAGACAGCAAATTCATAGACCTGTGCCAGGAGAGCCCTAGACGCTTAAAGTTGCTGGGCAATAAAGAGACAGTAAGAGACACACAGCTGGCAGCACACTGCAGCTGGGACTGCGGTCGCTGACTGGAAGAGTACCACAGAAATTGGGAAGCCAGGAAACACCTGGACATGGGAGAAGAGATGGCCCATAACTGGCCATGACCCGGATAGTCTCTGGATTGGTCAGAGAGGCAGTCTGCGTAGAAAGGCAGGTGCTTGTTAAGAACAGCCAGCCGCAAACAAGAGCAATTCACTCAAAACAGGCTCTCAGCCACTGTGCAAGGACCTCTCGCATACAGTGGCCAAGGCAGTGAAAAGGGAGGAGGGGTGTGATTTGCTCCCACTCTGGGCATCTCACAGGTTGATTTCAAAGGGGGGCAGCAGCGGCTCAGACAGGTAGCAGCATTCAGAGAGACTTAATTCAATAGGGGACTTAAACTGCCCTGAAGGGACTTTGTGCTCACACAGTGCCCGGCCAACAAAGAGGGAGAAGAAGGGGTGCAATTTGCTCCCACTCAGTGCACCTCATGGACTAATCAAAGGGTTGCACAATGAGTTGGATTACAGGTGCTGGCCTGATGCATATGCACAAAGTGGAGAGTGTGGGCCACACAATACTCTGAGGGTGTGGGCTGGGAACTGGGCACCTGTGAATATTGTATTCCAGACCAAGCTCCCATCCTCATGAAACCACAGGAAAGGAAAAAATGGAGCCCATCCCTCCTCTGCCTGCAGCATCAAGAAAGCCCAGCAAGGCCCGCTTGGCACAGTTACAGTCAGCAGGAAGCTATTTTTTTCAAGTGTAAGACAACAAGAACTGGAGCTGTGAGAAGATCAAACACAGATCCAGAAAGATGTCAGAAGGCTAACACCAACAGCTGAGACAAATTTCACTTTACTATCATTAAGGAATTGCAATATATTTTTTATTTGTTTTTTAAAATATTTAATTTCTCTTTTTTCCATTTACTTTTGTTTGTTAGATTCCATTGTCTGGTTTTCTTTATTCTCCCTTTCATATTACATTCTAATTTTTCTTCTTTCACTTCACTCATATTCCAATAACACATTACTCTTGGTCATTTACTTTTTATTCAGATTATATATCCCTTATCATATTATTGTTATTTCAAATCTCCCACAGCACCCTTCCCTGGCCTAAAACCACTTTGCAATCTTCCTGAGCTTTACTACCATTGTGGTCAACTTTATTCTCTCACACACTATGCCAAGTTTCTATCCCTTACTCTCACTATATCTCACCATCTAACCTCGCATAAACTCTCTGCTTTCTAAAGTCATTTAGAAAGTCTCTGCTTACATTTTCCCCCATCTAATAAGAGTCTTATCTTTTTTCAACTTTTATAAAAAGTGGTTAGTTGGGTGAAATATCACGGTTATTGCTGTACTTCTCCACAGGATCTCCTATCTGTTCTTACTTGTTAGTTCCTCAATTCCCATAGAATACTCTCCCACTGCCTTACTCCATTTTGCCTTCACCCTGCCCCTGATCACATACAAGACAGGGTGGAAATTGTGCATACCAGTAAACCCGCTGGAGGGGAGAACCCACCAACAATGGATTCACCAACAAGCATAGCCCAAGTACAACAAGAGAGCCCAAACAAATGAAAGAAAGGGCAACCCTAGAGCATCCAGACAAGGAAATAAAAAAGACCACCCCACTGAATCCCACAGAACTCCTACCAGAGAAGTTCACCCTACAAAAAGAGCTGGCAAAGCAGGATGTCAGGAATCACAGAAACAAACAAAAAGAGTCACCTAAAATGAGGAGACAAAGAAAGAACCATCAATCAAAAGGAATGGAAGACTCCCCACTAAATCAGCTAAATGAAATGGAGGCAAGCAAACTATCAGATAAAGAATCCAAAAGAATGGTTATAAGGATGCTCGAGAAACTCACAGACAACTACAAGGAATAGAGTGGGAACTACAACTGCATGAAAAAAGAAACAGAAAGTATAAACAAGAATGAGGAAGAAATGAAGTATACAATTTCTGAAACAAAAACACACTAGAAGGAATTACAAGCAACTGGATGAAGCAGAGGACCGAATTAGTGAGCTGGAAGACAAGGTGGAAAGAAATACCGAGGTAGAGCAGCTGCACAAAAAAAGACTAAAATATATATATATATATGAGAATAGCTTAAGAGAACTGCAAGACAACATGAAATGCAACAGCATTCGAATCATAGAATTACTAGAAGGAGAAGAGAAGGAGCAAGGGGTAGAACGCTGTTTGAAAAAATAATGACAGAAAACTTTCTGAACCTGGAGAGGGGAAAAGCCATGCAGGTTCAGGAAGCACAGAGGGTTCAGGAAGCACAGAGGGTCACAATCAAGATGAACCCAAAGAGGCCTACTCCGTGATACATCATAATTACAATGCCAAGTTTTAAAGACAAAGAGAGAATCTTAAAAGCAGCAAGGCACAAACAAGAGGTTACATACAAGGGAACTCCAATAAAGCCAAGAAATGATTTCTCAATAGAAAAACCAAGCCAGAAGGGAATGGCAAGAAATATTCCAAGTAATAAAAAGCAAAGGCCTGCAGCCAAGACTTCTCTATCCAGCAAGGCTCTCAATTAAAATGGAAGGTGAAATAAGGAGTTTCCCAGACAAAAGAAGGCTGAAAGAATATACCTCCACCAAACCAGCACTGCATGATATGGAGCAAGAGAGACGAGAACAGGTACGAAGGGAGTAAATTGGCAATGAATAAGTAGCTATCAATGATAACCTTAAATGGTAATGGATTGAATGCTCCAATCAAAAGACATAGGATAGCTGAATGGATAAGAAATCATGACCCGAGAGAGGCAAGATGGTGGAGGAGTGAATAGAAGCCACACTAACCTCCTTCCAGGGACAACCTGGAATTACAACACAATTGTGGAGAAACCATCCAGAACAAACAACTGAGCAATAGCGAGAGAGAAGCCTTATAACCCCCGACAGGCAGAAGAATCATCTTTAGCACTAACTGACTGGTAAGGAGTGCAGTGGAGACTCAAGAATGCTGGCTGTGTGCCCAGGGGTGGCAGCACCAGAGAGATAATTAAACAACTGATTGGATCCCCCTGAGAAGTGTGGGGTATAAACCATAAGTTGGAATCCCCAGCCTAGAGCACCAGAACCCAAAATGTATACAGATAACAACTGGCAGCAAAAAGTGGCAGGGTTGCTCTCTGCCAGAGATGGAGGCCTGGAGATACAAAGAGCCATTTAGAGGGTCAATGCACAAATTTTCATTCGCAGCCACTTACCCTGGGCTCTGGAAAAGGTGGGGGCAGAGTGGGCTAGAGAGGCCTGAGGAGAGCCTGGGGACAGAAGTTTTTGGTAGAGAACTGAAAGAGTAGCCTCTGGGATCCCGGTGCTGATTCATCCCTCATACAGCAGCAGCCATCCTGCTCAGGCAGACCCCTCCCCTCTGAGCCACAGCAGCCTGAGGGGAAACAACAGCTCCAACCCCAGGAGAGACTCTGCCCCAGCTCTGTGGTGCTTAAGCCTGACTGCTGAGTGCAGAGTGGCTAGATTAACAACTGAAGGATTCAGCCACAGACAGTAGATCCCTGGAAGTTTTGAAGAGGCTGCCTAAGGTCAGATGGGGTCATCATCTGACCTCACCAGAGATGGATCCTGAAAGAAAAATACAATGGTAAATACAAGAGGCTACTGAGACAAAATCCAGTACGGTCTTCATGATTTGCAATATTTTTTTTCCTTCACTCCTTTTTAACATTCATTTCTTGTCTATCAAGTTTGTGCATATTAAGTCACGATATTTTATACTACAGTGTATTTCAGTTCACATGTTTTGCCCCTCCCTCCTCTTACCCCATTTTATCTTCCTCTTTCCTGGCATTATTGTCATTTCAAATTTTGTTTTCTCTTGCTACAACTTGTTTCCATCCTGTGCTCTTACTATTTCTCTCCCATCCAGACACACAAAACCAATTTTCTTGTCAATGATCCTCTCACATCCTTTTCCCCTCTCTTAAAATACTTGTGTTCTCTCTCCACCTTTAGCAATCTTTGCTCATTGGTTGTGGGTAGTGTACTTGTTGCATTTTTCCTTCAATTTTCTACTTAGAGGTTCACTAATTTTGTATTTCAAATATCAAATTTTACTGATCCTCTCTCCTACTCTTTTTTTTCCATCTCAAATTTTTAATTTTGCCATCTTAGCTTGTTTTATGTTGCTGTTTTGTCTTTCTTCTATTTCTTTCATCCTGCCCTTTTGCTTTTCTTTATACTCCTTTTTTTTTCTTTTTTCTTTTCCCTTACATCTCAAATTTTAATTTTTCCCTTTCTTAGCCTGGTTTATGTTCTCCACTTGTAGTATTTATTCCCTCTCCCTCTATAACTTCAAAATTACTTCCCATTCCTCTAGACAGCTCTTAAACTTTTCGGTTTCTTTTTTCTTTCTTATTCCCACACCAACTATATTAACTTTATCTCATTTGCTGTTGATAGTACAATTAAGCTATCAAAGTTAACACCAATAATGGGACAAATTGACATAATATGCCTCCTGATATGATTAAATGAAAAGGACAAAATATCACCTCTATGGTCTTTCTGCCAAGAAAGCAACACCTAAGTTGAATCAGAAGGAAACATCACATAATCCTGAATTATGGACAGTCTACAAAATAACTGCAAAGATATCAATATTATCAAACACAATGAAAGACTCAGAGACTGTTCCAGACTACAGAAGATTGAAAAACATAACAACTAACATGATCTGGGTTTTTCTTCTGTTCTAAAGAACATCACTGGGACAAGTAGGAAAGTCTTAGTAAAGTCTGTGGATTATATAATATCACTATATCAATATTTATTTCCTGAATTGGATAGTTGTACTGTAATTATGTAAGAGAATTTTTAGCCATAAAGAGACATCATGTATCATACTACAAATTTAGAAAAATATAGGTATAAATATAGAGAGAAGGATAGAGCCAATATGGTAAAATGTTAACATTTGAGGAATATAGATGAAGGGTATATGGGAATTCTTTGTGCTATCCTTGCAAACCTCTGAGTTTGAAATTCTGTCAAAGTAAAATGTGTTTGTCGATTGTCCTGAAAATACCGTAGGAAATCTAATATAATGAGACCATAAGAACTATAGTTATCCATAGCAAGCTGAGATATACAGCTGGTTATGGATAAATGAGATGTCCACTGTAATATTATAAATTTTGTTAGGTATAATCAGGATATTATGATTATGTTTTATAATTTCTTTATTTTGTTAGAGACTCATACTGAAATATTTATGAGTAAAATTAGGGGAAACCTGAGATTTGCTTTAAAATATTCCAACAAAAACAAAACCAGAAAAATGGTGGAAGGACCAGAGGGATGAAAAAAGATTTGCAAAAATAT
>VMDR010024886.1:0-14783 GCA_007922815.1 Macrotus californicus | reverse complement strand
CCTTAGATCTTGAAAGTGTAGCCACAAAAAATAAAAATAATCACTGTTCAAACTTTGGAAGCCATACTTTAGTACAGATGTTGTCAAACTTTCTGTAAAGGCCAGATAGTAAAATTTGAGGCTTCGAGGCCATATGGCCTCTATTGCAACAATTTAATTTTTTTTGTAGTGTAAAAGCACCCATAGATAATACATAAGTGAATGTGGCTACATTTCAATAAAACTTTAGCTATGGACCCTAAAGTTGAAATTTCATATGATTTTCTTGTGTCATGAAATATATACCCTTCTTTTAATTTTTTCTCAACCATTTAAAAATGTAAAAAGCCCTCTTACCTCAAAGACTGTACAAAAACACTCAGCAGGCAGGATTTGGTCCCTGCTATAGAAGAATATTTTATAATTGCAAATAAATTTATCACAAATTGATAAATGATAAAAATGTTATGAAAAATTATGTTGAGTCTCTTTCTCATTTTCTTTTGATTTATTTGTTTTATTTATTTATTTTATTTTTCCCAATTTTCCCCCTTTATCTCCCCTCTGCCCTGCCCCCCCAGCCCTCCAGCATTCCCCTCCACCTTAGTTCATGTCCATGGGTTGTACATGTAAGTTCTTTGAGTTGTCTGTTTGCTATACCATTTTTGACCTCTCCCTGTCTATTTAAAACCTACCAATTATGCTTCTTCTTCCCTGTATCTTTCCCCCACATTCCTCCCTTCCTCCTCCACATTGAAATCCCTCCATGTGATGTCCATTTCTCTGATTCTGTTCCTGTTCTAGTTGTTTGCTTAGTTTTTGTTTTCTTTTAGGTTTGTTTGTTGATAGTTGTGAGTTTGTTGTCATTTTATTGTTCATATTTTTGATCTTCTTTTTCTTAGACAAATCCCTTTAACATTTCATATAATAATTGCTTGGTGTTGATGAACTCCTTTAACTTGACCTTATCTGGGAAGCACTTTATCTGCCCTTCCATTCTAAATGAAAGCTTTTCTGGATAGAGTCATCTTGGATGTAGGTCCTTGCCTTTCATGACTTCAAATACTTCTTTCCAGCCCCTTCTTGCCTGTAAGGTTTTATTTGAGAAATCATCTGATAGTGTAATGGAAACTCCTTTGTAGGTAACTGTCTCCTTTTCTCTTGCCGCTTTAAAGATTCTCTCCTTATCTTTAATCTTAGGTAAGATAATTATGATGTGTCTTGATGTGTGCTTCCTTTGGTCTAATGTCTTTGGGACTCTCTGGGCTTCCTGGACTTCCTGGAAGCCTATTTCCTTCACCATATTGGGAGAATTTTCCTTCATTATTTGTTCAAATAAGTTTTCAACTTCTTGCTATTGTTCTTCTCCTTCTGGCACCCCTATAATTCGGATATTGGAACGTTTCAGGTTGTCCCAGAGGATCCTAAGTCTCTCTTCACTTTTTTGAATTCTTGTTTCTTTATTCTGTTCTGACTGGATGTTTATTTTTCCCTTTTGTTCCAAATCGTTGCTTTGAGTCCTGGTTTCCTTCTTGTCACTGTTGGTTCTCTGAATATTTTGCTTTATTTCATCTTGGGTATCTTTCACTTGGTTTTTCATTTTTTGGCTCAATAGTTCTGTGAGCATTTCAATTACCAGGGCTTTAAATTCTCCATCAGATAGGTTGGCTATCTCTTCATTGCTTAGGTCTCTTTCTGAAGTTTTGCTCTGTTCTTTCATTTGGGTTATATTTCTTTGTCTTGGTGCACCTGTTAAGTTGTAAGGGGCTGGGGCCTTAGGTATTCATTCACCAGGGCAGGGCAACCCTCTTTGATGTCCTGCTGAGCCACCTGTGGGGGAAGGGCTAGAGAGGGAACAATGCAGCTTGCCTGCTCATCTCTAGCTCACTTTCCAGTGAACTCTCATGTGAGACTGGGAGTTTCTCCCACCACGGCAACCCCTGCTGTGGTTCACAGTCAACTCTGAGTCTCAATTTCACCTTCAGCCAGCCCTGCCTGGGCAGTCTACCACCTCAGTGCATTTTTTCTCAGCTGGCCCCATCCACATGGCCTCACTGTGGGTTCTTACTGGTCTGGTTGTTCTGGTTGATTTTTTCTTTAATTCCTTGGTTGTCGAAGTTCCATGCAGTTTGATTTTCTAGTGCTTCTGGTTGTTTATTGATTTTAGATTGGTTGTTATTCTTTTGGTTGTGTGAGGAAGCGAAGGGTTTGTACTTATGCCTCCATGTTGGCCAGAACTCTGAGTGTCCTATTGTTTTATTTTTTATTGTATTTTTTTTCCATTACCATTTAGTCTCCTTGTCTCCCCTCCCCCTTGCAATCACCCCACTGTTGTCCATGTTCATGAGTCTTTTTTTCTTTTTGCTCATTCTCATTTTCTAAATGAAAATTAAGTGCTATTCTAAAGCCTGGGCTGGATTGAGGAGGAAGTAAGGACTCACCTCTGGAGAGGGGTTGTATGTAAGTGAGAATGAGAGAGTAACAAACTTGATACAAACTGAAGCCTGAAAATATACACACTTTTCCTCCTTCTTCTTGGATTCTTCCACCATCATGAGAAAACACCCAGGCTAGTCTGCTGGAGGTATATGAGATGTGCAGGAGGGCTAAGGTGTTGCAGTCAAGACTATTCTAGACCATTCAGGCCCTACTAACCCATCAACCGAATTCCAATGTACCAGTAACCCCAACCCAGATCAGCAAACTGCTCCCTGATTCATGGACATGAGAGATGTCAGAAATCGATGTTGTTTTCTGCTGTTAAGTTCTGGGGTGGTTTGTTGTACATCAGTGCTAACTGAATTGGATAGTTTTGAGTGATGTACTGAAATCTAAAGAAGATCCGACAGGACAAAGAGAGGCAGGAGGACTGAGGTGAGAAGTTGTGGTGTGGGAAATGGGAACTGGGAACCATCTTAGAGCAGAGGATGGGGCTCCACACCTGGGGTGAGGGCAGCTCTAATCCAGGGGCCACGTTTTATTTGGTCCTTATGGCTACATGCCACCATGTTATTACTCTTAGCAGAAAATGACCTTGCTTGCAAGAACATGTTTTGCAGCGGGTAAGCTATGCGTCATTGCAACTCCTTTTGCTGAGAACATTAGAACCATTGGAGCTTCTGAAGCACTGTGGTTGCTGTCATCTTCAGTGTTGTTTCTGGGTGCTAGTTGGAATTTGGGCCCAAATCCATACACTTTCTTTTTAAAGTTTCTTCTAGAGCATTTAGGGGCTCTCATGTAAGAAATATCTTAGAATTCCTAAGATAGATATGCATATTAAGGCTGCTTCTGACCCTAGGCTATTTTGACTTGTTCAGCCATGGTACCTTTTATTTTTTTGTGTATATCCAAAGGAGGGCCTCTGGCAATGTTTCATATACATACATAATGAATTCAGTAACTTGAAATTGTTTTGATGAGTATAAAACTTGTTTCCTTCTTTTGGTGAAGTCTTTTCTATCCAGAATCTACAATCAGTTATGGGATTCACATTCTATTAAATACAAATAACTTTAAATCCTTCACTTTTTGCACAGCACTTATAAAACCCTTCACATAGATCACCCCATTTATTCTCATTAAAATCCTATGAGGTACATATTAGTATTCACATTTGAAATAAAAAGAAACTGAAGATAAGAGAGGAGAATAATTTATTCCAGGTTTAAGGCAGAAATGGCACACAAAACCCAGGTGTTTTAATTTAAAATCCAAGCCTCTCTCCATGACAGCATAGCTTTCTCCTTGAGCACATTTTTTGAGATTAGCTATATGATTGATCTAACCAATTTTCCTTCTCTGAGCTGGAAGAACTGCTTCCTCTAAGCAGAGGTGCCCAACCTTTTGGGATCTCTGCACCACCCTTGAAGAAGAAGAGTTGTCTTGGGCCACACATTAAATATATTGTGACATGTAATCACAAAAAAATTGTATAATGTTTTAAGTAAATTTATGATTTGTGTTGGACCGCATTCACAGCTATCCTGGGCTACATGTGGTCTGTGGGCTGTAGGTTGGACACCCCTGCTAGAGCATCATTTGCTGTTTCCAGGGATCCTAGTTAGAGAGCAAGTGGGAAGATTGGTTGCCTGTTAGGAAGTTGTTCAAAACATCTACAAAACTCATCTGTGTACTCTGGGAATGTAATTTAGATGTGTTAATCTAGAATTGTACTCTAGATGTCCTTTGTAGATTGTGTGGTAACTAAATTGTGGAACCAGACTAGGTCCTATTTACTTTTATTTCCTTCTGTATTCCATACTTATTTTAAGGGTATCATCTTTCTTCTAGTTTCCTAATACT
The DNA here is from genome assembly GCA_007922815.1 of Macrotus californicus. Classification (NCBI taxonomy): domain Eukaryota; kingdom Metazoa; phylum Chordata; class Mammalia; order Chiroptera; family Phyllostomidae; genus Macrotus; species Macrotus californicus. The sequence goes on along the minus strand of VMDR010024886.1, from coordinate 10,502 downwards.
TTTTGCCACCTTTTACTTTGCCTTTCATCATCATCTACGAATGGCATCTAGCAAATGGTGTTCTCTAACATGTCCAACCATATAGATCCCATCACCATAACATTAATGATCTCTCTTCCTGTCTCTCCATCCCCAAGGCTATGGCTTTTTCAAGCCCCTTGCTATCTTCTATGTCGACCATTCAGTGAGCAGTCATATGCCTCTCTCCCCTCCCATCCCTGTTGTGCATTGTCCCCAGATTAGCCTTTGGAATCAGAGTTACATCATTTCTCTGTTTATAGAAATATTCTGTGGATCACCTCTACTTACAAATAAAACATTAACTGTAAGTAGGCTCTCTAGGACCTTTTTTTAATGGACTTTATTTTTTAGAGCAGTTTTATATTGCATACCCCAGCCCACTCACATGCACAGCTACCCCACTATAAACACTGCACACCATAGTGGTACATTTGTTGCAAATGATCAACATGCATTGACATGTCATTACCACCCAAAGTTCATAGTTGACATTAGGGTTCACTCTGGATGCTTGTGATGGCTAATTTTATGTTTCAGTTTGACTGGGTTAAAGAAAATCTAGCTAGCTGGTAAAATATTTCTGGGTGTGTCTGAGAAGGTGCCTCCAGAAGAGATTAGCATTTGAATCAGTAGCCTTAGGGTAGATCCACACTCACCAATGTGGGCAGACAACACCTAATTCTTTGAGCACCCAGAATGTAACAAAAAGTGAATGAAGGGCTAATTCTCTTTTTCACTTCTTGAGTGGGATGTCCATTTTCTCCTACCCTCAGACATTGGAGCTCCTGGGTCCCAGGCTCTTGGACTTGAATTTGGACCAAATTAAACCACCAGCTTTCTTGGTTCTCCAGCTTGCAGACTAAGTTCTATGGGACTTCTCAGATTCCATAATCACATAAACCAATAGTTATAATAGAGCTCCTTTTACATACCTATACATTCTGCTGGTTTTGTTTCTCTGGAGAGCTCTGACTAACACTGTTTTGTACATCCCCTGAGTTTTGACAAATGCATAATGGCATGTATCTATATATTTTTAAAGATTTTGTTTATTTATTTTTTAGTGGGGAACAGAGGGAAAAAGAGAGTGAGAGAAACATCAATGTGTGGTTGCCTCTAACATGCTCCACACTGGGGACCTGGACTGCAACCCAGGTATATCCCTGACTAGGAATAAAACCAGAGACTCCTTGCTTTGCAGACTGGCACTCAATCCACTGAGCCATATCAGCCAGGGCTATATCTATAATACTTTACAAAATAGTTTCACCATCCTAAAAAATCCTTTCAGCCTATTTATTTCTCATTATTCCCAGCACCAGCACTGATCTTTTTACTGTGTCCACAGTTTTGCCTTTTTCTGAATGTCATATAGTTGGCATCATGCAATATAGCCTTCAGACTGGCTTCTTTCACTTAGTAATATGCATTTCAGCTTCCTTTGTGTTTTTTCAGAGCTTTATATCTCATTTCTTCTTAGTGCTGAATAACTTGTGGTTGTCTGGGTATACCATAGCTTACTTACCCATTCAACTACTGAAGGCCATCTTGGTTGTTTCCAATCTTTGGCAATTATCAATAAGATGCTATAAGCACCATGTATGGGTTTTTGTGCGAACATGGGTTTTCAACTCTTGGGTAAATACTGAGGGGTATGACTGATGGATCATTTGGTAAGAAGATGTTTAATTTTGTAAGGAAATGTCTTCCAAAGTGGCTGTACCATTTTGCATCTTTTCATATGATTACTTTTCATCTATATATCTTTGATGGGTTGTATTTTAAGATCTTTGGACCATTTTTTAAAAATAATTTTTATTTTTCCATTACATTTTACATACAATATTATATTAGTTTCAAGTGTACAATATAGTGATTAGACATTTATATAACTTATTAAGTGATCACCTCAATTAATCTAGTACCCATCTGACATCATGTATAATTATTACAATATTATTGACTATGTTCTCTATGTTACACTCCACATCCCCATGACCATTTTGTAATACTAATTGGTATTTTTTAATTGCTTCACCTTTTTCACCCATCCACCCAACATACCACCCATCTGGCAACTATCAGTGGTTTTCTGTATCTATGAGTTTATTTCTGCTTTGTTTGTTCATTTATTTTGTTTTTTAGATTCCACATATAAGTAAAGTAATATGGCATTTGTTATTCTTTTTTTATGACTGAATTATATTTTATTTGTTTATTTATTTATTTGCAAATGGCATCTTTATTTATTTAAAAAATTTTTATTGTTGTTCAAGTATGGCTGTCTCCATTTTCCCCCACCGTGCCCTCACACCCCACCTATCCCCGCCTCCCACCCCCATTCCTACTCCTCTTTGGCTTTGTCCATATGTCCTTTATACATGTTCTTTGAAAACCCTTCCTCTTCTCCACAGCCCCACCCGTTATCCCCTCCCCACTCCTCTCTGGTTACTGTCAGTTTGTTCTTCTTTCAGTGTCTCTGGTTATATTATGCTTGCTTGTTTGCTTTATTGATTGGGTTCCCCTTATAGGTGAGATCATATGGTGTTTGTCTTTCACCACCTGGCTTACTCTACTTAGCATAATGCTCTCTAGTTCCATCCATGCTGTCGCAAAGGGTAGGAGCTCCTTCTTTCTCTCTGCTGCGTAGAATTCCATTGTGTAAATGTACCATAGTTTTTTGACCCACTCATTGACTGATGGGCACTTAGGTTGCTTCCAGCACTTGGCTATTGTAAATGGTGCTGCTATGAACATTGGGGTGCATAGGTTCTTTTGGGTTGGTGTTTCAGGGCTCCTAGGGTATACTCCTAGCAGTGGAATTGCTGGGTCAAAAAGCAATTCCATTTTAAGTTTTCTGAGGAAATTCCATACTGTTTTCCACAGTGGCCGCACCAGTCTGCAATCCCACCAACAGTGCACTAGGGTTCCCTTTTCTACACATCCTCTCCAACACTTGTCTGTTGATTTGTTTATGATGGCCATTCTGATCGGTGTGAAGTGGAATCTCATGGTGGTTTTAATTTGCATCTCTCTGATGCCTAGAGATGCTGAGCATCTTTTCATATGTCTCTGGGCCCTCTGTATATCCTCCTTGGAGAAGTGTCTGTTCAAGTCTTTTGCTCATTTTTAATTGGGCTTTTGTCTTCCTGGAGTGGAGTCGTATGAGTTCTTCATATATTTTGGAGATCAAACCCTTGTCCGAGGTACCATTGGCAAATATGTTTTCCCATATAGTTGGTTCTTTGTTCATTTTTTTTTTCTTTTTTTTCTTCTATTTTTTTCTCTTTTTTTTTTCTTTGTTCATTTTAATGCTGTTTTCTTTTGCCATGCAGAAGCTTTTTAATTTGATGAGGTCCCATTTGTTTTTTCTTTCTTTTATGACCCTTGCTTTAGGGGACACATCATTGAAGATGTTGCTGCGTGGAATATCTGATATTTTTCTGCCAATGTTTTCCTCTAGGACTTTTATGGTACCATGGCGTATATTTAAGTCTTTTATCCACCTTGAATTTATTTTTGTGTATGGTGTAAGTTGGTGGTTGAATTTCATTTTTTTGCAAGTAGCTGTCCAAATCTCCCAACACTATTTGTTGAAGAGGCTATTTTTACTTCATTTTATGCTTCTTCCCCCTTTGTCAAATAATAATTGACCATAGAGACTTGGGTTTATTTCTGGGCTCTTTATTCTGTTCTATTGGCCTATATGTCTTTTCTTATGCCAGTACCAGGCTGTTTTGATTACAGTGGCCTTGTAATACAGTTTGATATCAGGTATTGTGATCCCTCCTGCTTTGTTCTTTTTTCTCAAAATTGCTGCAGATATTCGGGATCTTTTATGGTTCCATATAAATTTCTGAAATGTTTGTTCTATATCTGTGAAATATGTCATTGACACTTTAATAGGGATTGCATTGAATCTATAAATCGCTTTGGGTAGTATGGCCATTTTGATGATGTTAATTCTTCCTATCCATGAGCATGGTACATGCTTCCATTTGTTTGTGTCTTCCTTAATTTCTCTCTTCAGTGTTGTATAGTTTCCTCAATGTACCATAGTTTTTTGATCCACTCATTGACTGATGGGCACTTAGGTTGCTTCCAGCACTTGGCTATTGTAAATTGTGCTGCTATGAACATTGGGGTGCATAGGTTCTTTTGGACTGGTGTTTCAGGATTTTATGAGGTGGGTCTTTTGTAGACAGCATATGTGCAGGTCATCTTTTCTTATCCATTCAGCTACCCTATGTCTTTTTATTGGAGCATTTAATCTATTAACATTTAAGGTTATTATTGATAGGTACTTTTTTATTTTTCCCCCTTTGTACCTGTGTTCCTGTTTCTTTCACTGTTTTTCTTCCTCTTCTTAAAGCAGTCCCTTTAGCATGTTTTGCAGTGCTGGTTTGATAGAGGTGTATTCTTTCAGCCTTCTTTTTTCTGAGAAACTCCTTATTTGTCCTTCCATTTTAACTGATAGCCTTGCTGGGTAGAGTAGTCATGGTTGCAGGCCTTGTTTTTCATTACTTGGAATATTTCTTGCCATTCCCTTCTGTCTTGTAGTCTTTCCATTGAGAAGTCAGCTGCTAGCCTTATTGGGGCTCCCTTGTATATTACTTCCTGTTTCTCTTTTGCTGCCTTTAAGATTCTCTCTTTATCTTGGAATTTTGCCATTTTAATTATGAGGTGTCTTGGAATGGACCTCTTTGGGTTCCTGTTGATTGGAACCCTCTGTGCTTCCTGGATTTGTGTGACTTTTTCTCTCATCAAATTAGGGAAGTTTTCCATCATTACTTTTTCAAACAGGTTTTCTATTCCTTGTTCCTCTTCTCCTGGTATCCCTATTAAGTGGATATTATTATGTTTCATGTTGTCTTGCATTTTCCTTAACCCCTCTTTCTTCTTTTTGAATCTTTTTTCCTTTTCTGGCTCTTTCTGGGAGTTTTTTTCTACCTTGTCCTCCAGCTTGCTGATTCAATCCTCTGCTTCATCTAGCCTGTTTTTGATTCCTTCTACTGTGTTCTTCAATTCAGAAATTGTATTTTTCATTTCCTTTTGGCTCTTGTTGATAGTTTCTATGTCCTTTTTCATGTTGATATATTTTGCAGTGAGTTCATCATAGTTTCCCTGTAGCTTTCTATAATTCTCACTGAGCTCATTGAGCTTCCTTATAACCATTGTTTTGAACTCAATATCTGCTAGTTTACTTGCCTCTATTTCGTTTAGCATGCTTTCTGAGGATTCCTCCTTTCCTTTTGATTGGGGGTTGTTTCTTTGTCTTCCCATTATTTATGAGACTATTCTTGTTTACTTCTGCTTCTTAAATTAGTCTGTATTGACTCCCTGAGTTTGTGGTGTGAACTTCTATGGTAGGAGACCTGTGAGATTCAGTGGTATAATCTCCTTGATCTCCTGAACTTGATGTTGTTGGGATGCCCTTTATACCATTTGTGTTGGCTTTCTAGATGTAATTGGGTTTTGACTGTTTTGGGGTCATTCTTTGTGGGTCCTACCCTTCAGTTGGTTGACTGAAGGTCACTCTGCCCACCATGTCTTTATTCTGTTGTGCAGGTGCTGCCAGAACAAAACCACAAAATTCAGGAAACAAGCCCACATCCACAAAAATAGCTGTCCCCCACACACAATCCCACTATGGACAGCAAATGAACCAGTATTAATAAGGGTGTAAAGAGATTAAGAAGACTATGATAAGAAAGGAGAGAAATAAGTTATATTATAAAATATAATGACAGTATACATAAACTTGATGGACAAGAAATGAATGTTAAAAATCTATGCAGAAAAGAAAATATCACAAATCATGGAGAAGACCACAGTGGATTTTGTCTTAGTAAACTCTAGTATTTACCACTATTTTTTCTTGGTGTATCTGCCTCTGGTGATATCAGATGTTGAACCCATCTGACCTCAGGTAGCCTGCTCTGTGACTGCCAGGTATCTACTGTCTGTGGATGTCTCAGTTGTTAATCTAGTCACTCTGCACTCAGCAGTCAGGCTTAACCACAACAGGGCAGGGCAGAATCCCTCCTGGGGTCAGGGCTATTGTTTCCCCTCAGGTTGCTGGCTCTTGGAGGTGAGTGATCTGCCTGAGCAGGATGGCTGCCTCTGTATGGGAGATGACTCAGCACTGGGAGCCCAGCGGCTGGCTACTCTCTCAGTTCTCTCCCAAATGTCTCCATCCCCTTCTCTCCTCAAGTGTCTCCAGTCCACTCTGCCCCCCTCATTTGTCAGGGGTCTACTGTCTGTGGCTGACTCCTTTGGCTGTTAATATAGTCATTCTGTACTCAGCAGTCAGGCTTAAGTACCACAGAGCCAGGGCAGAATCCCTCCGGGGTCAGGGCTATTGTTTCCCTTCAGGTTGCTGGCACTTGGAAGGGAGTGGTCTGCCTGAGCAGGATGGCTGCTGTCATATGAGAGATGACTCAGTACCAGGATCCCAGCATCTATTCTCTAAGTTCTCTCCCCAAAGCCTCTGCCACCAGTCTCACCTCAGGTGTCTCTAGCTCACTCTGCCCCCACCTTTGCTGGAGCCCAGGGTAAGTGGCTGTAAATGAAAATTTGTTTGTTGGCCCTTTAAACAGCTCTTTGCATCTCCAGCCATCCCAGTAGAAAGCAACCCTGCCACTTTTTGCTGATGGTTGTTATCTGTGTACTTTTTGGGCTGTGGTGCTCTAGCCTGGGGATCCCAGTTTAGGGTTTGGACTCTACACTTTTCAGGGGGATCCAAATGGTTACTTAAGTGTCCCTCCAGTGCTGCCACCTATGGGTTCTTAGCCAGCCTTCTCCAGTCTCTACCACACTCCTTACCAATCAGGTTGTGCTGAAGCTGATTCTTCTGTCTGTCTGAGGTTATAAGTTTTCTCTCTTGCTATTTTTCAGTTGTTTGTTCTGGGTGGTTTCTCCACAATTTAGTTGTAATTCCAGATTGGTTCTGGGAGGAAGTTAGTGCGGCTTCCATTTACTCCTCTACCATCTTGGCTAATCTGAACTATATTTCATTGTATGTATTTGCCACTTCTTTTTTATCCATTCGTCTGTTGATAGACACTAGGTTGCTTTCATATCTTAGCTATTGTAAATAACACTTCCATGAACATGTGGATATATATGTCTTTTCAAGTTAGTGTTTTGTGTTTGTTTGAGTAAATACCCCAAGGTGGAATTGCTGGGTCTTCCTTTGTCTCTTGTTATAGCCTTTGATTTTTGTTTGTTTCCATTTTCATGAAATATCTTTTTCCATCCCTTTACTTTCAGTCTGTGCATGTCTTTGCCCCGCAGACACCATGTGTAAGAGTCTTGTTTTGTTATCCATTCAGCCACCCTATGTCTTTTGATCGGAACATTTAATCTGTATACATTTAAAATAATTGTTGATATGTAGTTATTGTCATTTTATTATATATTTTTTCTTGTTTTTTTTTTGTTGTTCTTTCTTCTTATTCTTCTTCCTCCTTGTCTCCTCCTCCTCTTCTTCTCCTCCTCCTCATCCCCCTTCTTTTCTTTTTTATTATTGTTCAAGTACAGTTTTCTCCATTCTCCCCCCTCCTTCCCCCACTCCTTCTCCTCCTTCTTCTTTTTCTTCTTTCTGCTTCTTCTTCCTTTTTCCTTCTCCTTCTCCATTTTCTTCTTCTTTGTCCTTTTCACATTTCTTGTGATACTGGTTTGATGTTAATAAACTCCTTTAGGTTTTCCTTGTCTAGGAAGTTCTTTTTCTGTCCTTTCATTCTAAGTGATAACTTCACTGGGTAATCTTGGTTGTAGTTCTTTGCCTTTCATTACTTTGAATATTTTGTGCCAGTCTCTATGACCTGCAAAGTTTCTGTTGAGAAATCAGCTGACAGTCTTATAGGGGCTCCTTTGTAGCTAACTAACTGCATTTCTCTTGCTGCTTTTAAGATTATCTCATTGTCTTTAACCTATGCCATTTTAATTATGACGTGTCTTGGAATGGGTCTTTTTGGATTCTTCTTGTTTGGGATTCTCTGTGCTTCCTGGACCTATACGTCTATTTCCTTTATCAGGTTAGGGAAGTTTTTCATTGTTATTTCTTCAAATAAATTTTCAACTCCTTGCTCTTTATCCTCTTCTCCTGGTACCTTTTTGATGTGAATGTTGTTATGCTTGACGCTGTCCTGGAGGCTTCTTAAGCTATCCTCATTTGGGGGTATTTTTTTCTTTTTGCTGTTCTGATTGGGTGTTTTCTACCACCATATCTTCTAAATTGCTGAGTCAGTCCTTTGTTTCATCTAATTTATTGTTAATTCCCTCCAATATATTCTTCATTTTTATTTTTGTATTCTTGATTTCTGACTGGTTTTTTTTAATGTTTTTTTTTTTTTCTTCTTTTTTTATATTTCCTGTCTCTTATTGAAGTTCTCACTGAGATCACTGAGTATCCTTATAACCAGAGTTTTGAATTCTGCATCTGGTAGATTGCTTGTCTCCATTTTTTTTTTTTCCTGAAGTTTTGTTTTGTTCTTATATTTGGGATACACAAATGTCTTTGGGAAAGACATTTCTTTGCTCAGTGGGGCTGCTTCCTATGTTTGTTTCTATATACTAGGTAGAGGTGCTATGTTTCCTGGTCTTATAGAGTGGCCTTTTGTAGTAGGTGTCCTGTGGGGCTCAATGGCATGTTCTCCCAGGTCACCTGAGTTGGGTATTCTAGATGTGCTCCTTGTGTGGATTATGTGTTAGCCTCTTTTTCGGTTGACATATCAATGGGAAGGATTGATCCTTAGACTGATTGGTGATGAAGACTGGCCATGACTAGAGTGGAGGTGCTGTTTTGTAGTGGTTGACCCTATGGAGCAGGATTTGCTTTAGGAGAGAGCTCTTGTGCCTACTGATTCTGCCATTTGAGTGTGTAATTTGTGGAGGTGGTTGGGAGGTGCTCTGGTGTCTGAAGCTGGTCTCCCAGTATGTTGGGTGTGGATCCTCTTGAAAGGTTCAGACCAAGGTCAGTCACTGCCTGTGCCCTGCCTGGGGTCACCTTGTATGAGCTATTCAGTGATCCGCAGATGGTGTCTTTGTGTTGGGTTTGGAGATGCCTGGGAGAAACTAAGCTGAGAAGTGAGGCTGACTACTACTAGCACTGGGCATGGGGCTATTTAGCAGTAGGTGCTTGGCATGCCAAGGTCTGATGCTTTTTATTTGGGGTTTGTGAACCTTTGAGAGAGATTTTAAGAAAGTCTCTAGTGTAGTTGAGACACATTGTTTGTATAGAAAAGCCAATGGAAGTAGCTTGGGTGGACCCCCAATTTTGGTGAGGAAGGGTCTCAAAGGATCACCAAAGCTGAGCAAACAGTCTTAGCCAGGTTGATGGAGACTCAGATGCTGGCTATCTGGGGAGAGAGCTGAGCCAAGGACCAATGGCCTCTGCCAGGACTTCTGTCTAGGGGAAAGCTGCCCCTCCAGCCCTTGTTCCAAAACCAGACAATTCAGTCACTTTTTCTATGTCCCTGGCACCTTTTGAGATTTTCCCCAGGAATGGAGCTCAGAATTAATGAGTTTGTCAGTGAGTAAGTGCATGGGTGGACACTTTAAAAGGAACCTCTGGGACTCCAGATGCCCTCATCTTACTCAGCCACAATATCTTCTGGTTTTCATAGCCAGAGTTATGGGTACTTATTTTTCCCAGCACTGGAACCCTGGGCTGGAAACCTGGTGTGTGGCTGGGGTCCTTAGCTTCTCAGGGGTGGCCTCCACAGCTAAGATATCCCTCCCAATTTTTAACCATCCCATCTGGGTGTGGGACTAGCTTGTTTGTATCACTGTTCCTTTTACCCATTTTCACCTGGCTTCTGATGGATATCCTTAGTTACAGGACTTCTATTCGGCTGGACTTTAGGTGGTTCTTAATGATTGCTGGTCTGTAGTTTGGTTGTAATTTTGATGCATTCGTGGAGGAGGTGAGTATAACATTTACCTATTTCATCACTGTAATTAGAAGCCCCCATTTTTAAATTTGGTAGTTTGTTTTCTTACTATTGAGTTTTAAGAGTTCTTTGTATATTTTAGATAATAGTCCTTTATCAGATATGTCTTGCAAATATATTCTCCCAGTCTGTGGCTTGTTTTCTTATTCTCTTGACAATGTCTTTCACAGAACAGATTTTAATTTTAATGAAGTTTAATTTATTAGTTTTTCATAGATTATTCTTTGGTGTTGCATCTAAAACATCATCACCATAACCAAGGTCATTTAGCTTTACCCCTTTGTTATCTTCTAAGAATTTTATAGTTTTTTGTTTTACGCTTAGGTTTGTAATTCATTTTTTAGAGAGGAAGAGAAATATCAACATGAGAGAGAAGTATTGATTGGTTGTGTCTCTTACATGCTCCAACTAGGGACATAACCTGCAACCCAGGCCTGTGCCCTGACCAGGAATCAAACCAGTAACATTTAGCTTTGTGGGATGATGCCCAATCAACTGAGCCACAGTGGCCAGAACTAATACTAT
>VMDR010024885.1:0-14903 GCA_007922815.1 Macrotus californicus | reverse complement strand
TAGTAGTTTCTTAAATGTCTAGATTTTAAAGTGTACCTTTAAAAAGTTAACTTAGTATATGAATCTTTATAATACAGTAAAGATTAAAGTACTTTGATAAATACAGTAGATTGACTTAGCTGTAGTAACCAAATAAATAAATTATATAGCCTTTACTTAATATATCATTTTTAAGGAAGCTCATGGAAACCATTTAGTTGAAGAATTGGGGGCTTCTCAAGTACGTGAAGCTCATTTAGAAGCAAGAATGCAAGCAGAAATCAAGAAATTGTCTTCAGAGGTAGAATCTCTCAAAGAAGCTTATCATCTGGAGGTAAAGAAAGTTTTAATTTGTAGCATTACTCCCTGCTGAAATGGGTTAAGTGTAAATCTAGCTCTTGAGTGTTCATAATAGAATAGCAGTGTGGTTTTTATTTCTGATAGTCTACACATCTAACTTTTACTTCACATCCAGTGAACTATATCCTGTGGGGTTGAGGTTGAATTCTTGAGTTCAGGCAGCCTGGTTATGAATCTCAGCTCATCAGTTAGCTCTTATGTGACTTTGGGCAATTAACATCTCTGTCTAAAATGGATATAATAATGATACCTATCTCATAGAGGATTAAATGAATTAATATAATTAAAGTTCTTACACCAAAAGTGTGATTCTTCGTCGTCGTCGTCGTCATCATCATCATTGGCAATAAAATAGTACTTGCCAGAACTAACTGGAGTATTTAAAATCCAACATAAGTAGTTTCGTGTGATGTGTGACATGAATCTGAAATGCTTTGTAATTTCCAACATTTGTTCTGATATTAACTTAGGGGCAATACCAGAACCTGACACTTTGCTTTTTATCTGTTAGTGTGTCTGAACCTTTTTAGAAATGGGCAGTATTATCAAGTAGAATAGTATTTCTTGGATTTTTAAAAACTACATCTCAGTCACATGCCTGGGTTGCAGGCCAGGTCCCCAGTAGGGGGAGCACAAGAGGAAACCTTACATTGATGTTTCTCTTCCTCTCTTTCTCCCTCCTTTCCTCTTTCTAAAAATAAGTAAATAAAAAACTACATCTGAAGATGTTATCTAAAATTTATATTTAAGATCAGTCCTGGCTGGTACGTCTCAGTAGATTGAGTGCTGGCCTGTAAACCGAAAGGTTGCTGGTTCAGTTCCCAGTCAGGCACATGCCTGTGTTGTGGGCCAGGTCCCCAGTAGGGGGCGTGCAAGAGACAACTGTACATTGATGTTTGTCTCTCTCTCTTTCTCCTTCCCTTCCCCTCTGTCTAAAAATAAATAAATAAAATTTTTAAAAAAATATTTAAAATTTATGTATAAGATCTAAGTGAACTACTTATGAACTTCTAATAAAGCATTTTTCCATGTGGCAAGGCTTATAAATACATTTATATAAAACACCTTTCAAGGGAGTTTGGTAACATCTTTTGAAGGACTGGTGGTCATGTGGTCACCATGTCTTGCTTATATGCATTTAGATTCAGATCTCTTGGAAAACATGGTGTCTGCCAGACAAAACACATTTGCAAGCTGAATCTAAGAGATTACAACCTTTGGTCTTTAGAGATAAGTGTGGTGCCATTGCATTCAGCATAATTATTTAATTGATATTAGCTGCTCAACTTAGTGATCATTAGTAATAATCAGTCCATCTCAGATGTCTGCTAGTGAGTATTCATTACATTTTTATTATATGGTCTCTATTCTAGTTTTATTTTTAATTATTTATTTTTTTACTTTTAGTTTTATAAGCAACCTGAAATTATTTATAAGCAGATAATACATAAAGTGAAATATAAAAATTGGTTCTAGTATTGTTGTGTAATATTTGGTACTAATTTTTATATGTATGACATAAAAATATGTAATACAGGCATGTGTGCAGGAGCCCCACTATGGGTGGTGTCAAGGCCTGTCAGGTGTGAAGGTACTCAGTACAATGCTTTGCTGGCCAAGCCCAGAATGCCTGTTCTTGTAAGCCTTATGGTGGAACAGCTATTAGACCCATTCAACAGAAAAATGAAAGCACTAAATAGGCACATGATATAAATGAAAGAGACCTCTCATTATGCAAACTCTATGGCATTCTGAACAGGTACTAAAAACAGCTCTTGCCCTGGCTGGTGTGGTTCAGTAGGTTGAGTGTTGGCTTACGAACCAAAGGGTTGCTGGTTCGATTCCCAGTCAGGGCACATGCCTGGGTTGCAGGAGGCAACCACACATTGCTGTTTCTCTCGCTCTCTCCCTTCTCCCTGCCTAAAAATAACTAAATAAGTAAGTAAATAAATAAATATGAAATAAAATAAAATAAAAAAACCGGCTCTCACCTCAAAGAACCCAGCACTTGTATCGCAGTATGAGAAGTGAGATCTGGGGAGCAGCATTTGATGAACAAAGTCTTCCAGCTGTACAGTGATCTCTTTGGATCCAATACCTTGCATTTGCAATTAGATTGGATCACCTCCCATTTAGAGACTCTCCAAGACTTTAAACACTTTTTCAGTGATCCTTAAAGAAAGACACTCTCTCTAGAGAAACACAGTTTTTATATACAGTGCATTGGATCTCTTGGAAAGACCAGAATTATCAGTAAAGAATATATTAAATGGCTCAAGGACTACTGTGAAGCACTTTTCTACGGCTTGACAGTAAAACTCCTAGAACCAGTTCCTGCCTGTGCAGCAAGGTGTTCCTTTAAAGTCAGTGATAACACAAAGAACTTACAAATTCATACAGGGCATATTCTGAAGTTCTTAAGGAAGACACCTAAATATGTCTTCTCTATTATACGAATAACAATGCTTGATCTTTATTCAAGAAACTCCTGTAATTTTGTCTTTGGACAGGCCTCTTTGACAGATAGTATAGGATATTCAACTTTGCCAGGTCTGGCCACTTTTTATAGCTATAAAAAAGGTCGGCTTAAGACAAATTTCAGGGTACATAACTTGCTGTCTCCTCAGATCACTGGCATCTGAATAAAGCACCCATAAAAACTCAATCCTTGTCTCTACTTACTGGTTCTGGTAGTGACAGGCAGCACAAATTTCAAATTTTTGTTTCATAAATACCTGAATGCTAAAAAAAAGTAATGTTTTTCTCCTTGGTACTTGAAATATATATATTGTTTGAATATAAAAATGAGAGAATATGTCATTAAAGTAATAGAGAGAGAAAAAGATCAATAAATTTAAAAAGTATTTTTCAAAATACAGGTTTCAGAATTGTCAGAAAAGTCACTTAATAATTGCAAAACTGATTTTTTATGAAAAAGATTTTTTAAAACTTTTTATTGTGGGAAATTTTAAACATATTCAGAAGTAGAGAGAATAGTGTAAATCCTCCCATCTTTATTATTCAACTTCAATAATTAACAACTCTCAGCCAATTTGATTTCATCTACAAGCGGAAACCCCAAAAAACATGGAATTAACTTCTGGAGGGTGGGCTCCTTATAGTAGGGTGAGTGTTCTAGGAACCCATCTTATCAGTGTACTAGTGGGCACTGTGGTGAGAGGCTGTGTTTGGCTTCAGTGAGTTTTTTTGAAGATTCTTTGAATTCATTTGCCTATTTCATGATGGATGATTTATGAATGCACTTGGCCACATCCCACTGAGTGTTCAGCAGTTTTTGACCAAAAACGGCATGACTGCCTTGCCCCATCCTCCCTGTTCACCTAGTCTTGCCCCAAGCAACTATTTTTTGTTTCCTTGGATGAAAAAAGTCCTCAGAGGGAAACATTTTGCTGATGTGAAACAGGTGAAACAAAAAAACAAGCAGAAGCACTAAAAGGCATCAAAATTGACAAGTTCAAAAACTGTTTTGAGCATGGAAAAAAATTTCTTGATTGGTGTATTGCATCAAATGAGAGTACTTGGAAAGTGACTGAAGTTTAAACACGTAAGAATAATACACATTTTTTGTAAGTAAATTCTGGCTTCTTTTGGATAAGTATGTTAACCATTTGTTTTTTCTAAAAGGGAATACATTTGAGAATGAAAGGGAATGCTGTTACTAACTAATGAGGATACTAAGGCATAAAACCCAGTCATAGGCAAACTGGGAAGTGTGGTGGTTCCTATACCTTTAACCTCACTCACTTCCCCTCCCCCCTCTACATATCACATATTATTTAGAAACAAATCCTGGATATCATTATTTCATCAGTAAACATTTCAGTAACTGTCTCTAAAAGATAAGAGTGATTACAATGAGCTATGATCTCACACCTGTCAGAATGGCTATCATCAATAAACCAGTAAAACAAGTTCTGGCAAGGGTAAGAAGAAAAGGAAACCCTTGTGCACTGTCGGTTGGAATGCAAGCTGGTGTAGCCACTGTGGAAAACAGTATGGATTTTCCTTAAAAAAATAAAAATTGAACTATCTTTTGACCCAGTGATCCCACTTCTTGCAATATATCCAAAGAAATCTGAAACATTAATTTGAAAGAATACATGTACCCTTACAAGTGCCATCAGGAGATGAGTGGATAGAAAAGATGTAGTATATTTACACAATGGAATACTACTGGGCCATTAAAAAAGAAGGAAATCTTAACTTCTACAGCAGCGTGGTTGGACCTGGAGATTATTATGCCAAGTGAAATAAGCCAGTCAGGGAAAGACAAATACCATCTGACCTCACTTATATGTGGAATCTAATGAATAAGAGATAAGGATTATTTTTTAATGTAACCACAATATTATCATCACACCTAAAAATTGACAGTAATTCCTTAATATCCTCAACTCTCCAGTCATAGTTCAAATTTCCCCAATTGTCACAAAAATGTCTTTATACTTGATTTGTTCCAATCAGGATTCAGAAATGGTCCATTGAATTTGGTTAACTGTTCTTTTGTTTTAAGATGTGTTATTTATTTATTTTTAGAGATAGGGGAAAGGAGGGAGAAAAAGGAGAGAAACATGAATGTGTGAGGGAAACATGAATCAGTTGTGTCTTGCACAGCCACAACTGGGGACCTGGCCCGCAATCCAGGCATGGGTCCTGACCAGGAATCGAACCAGCAATTTTTTGATTTACAAGCCATCATTCAGTCCACTGAGCCACACCAGCCAGGGCTGGTTAACTGTTAAGTAAATTTAAGACTATAAGTTTCTTCTCCCCTTTTTTCCCTCTAGTGTGTTATTTGTTGAGAAATCAGATGTTTGTATCTAAAAACAATTTACTTTTATTTAAGTACAGGTTAAAAGTAGTAGAATGTTGTTCAAACCAACACCACTCTATTTTTCTTTTTCTTTTCCTTTTCAATTTTGGGACTATATAGATGCTTTCACATCAACAGAATCATGCAAAGTGGAAGATTTCTGCTGACTCTCAAAAGACATCTGTTCAGCAACTAAATGAACAGTTAGAGAAGGCAAAATTAGAATTAGAAGAAGCTCAGGATACTGTAAGCAGTTTGCATCAACAAGTCCAAGACAGGAATGAAGTAATTGAAGCTACAAATGAAGCATTACTTATTAAAGTAAGTAAACATAAAAGTATATAAAGCATATATCAATGTAAGGATATCCAAACCTGTAGAAAATTTTTATAAGATTGATTTAAGCGAAACAGAGGACATGTCTGAAAGCAAAATCTCAACATACTGAGATAAATACTTCTCTGAATGACACTTTGTAGTTTATTTTATACATTTGGAATTAAGGAGGGAAATTAAGGAAGATTACCTGAATGTAGGAGAAAGCAAAGCAGGGAAAGCTATGACTGCATCACAAGGTAGTTAACAAGATTATGTCTTCTCTTGAGGGTGGTGATGCCTCCCAGGGGTCTAAAAGAGGATTATTTGGGGGATCCAAGATGATGGAGGAGTAGCTGGAAGCTACATTAACCTCCTCCCAGGACCAGTCTGGAATTACCTAAATTGTAGAGAAGTCCTGAGTAACCAACTGAACACTAGCTAGAGCACAGGTGGCCAATGCAATGCACGTGGGCCAAATCTGGCCCTCCACCTTGTTTTTTCCAGCCCAGCACTGAGCTCCTTTCCCTTTGTTAAAGAGTGGTTGGTTATATTTGTACAGTCCTAAAGTTACATTTGGCCCTTTGAAGGCAACCACGAGGCTGATGTGACTCCCAGTGAAAATGAGTTTGACAACCCTGAGCTAGAGTGAAGACTTATAACCACAGAGAGATGGAAGAAACCACTTAACCACAAAGAGGCTGGTAAAGAGTGCAGAGGTAGTGGAGAGGGTTGGCTGGGCTTCCATGGGTGATACCTGGAGTTCCGGAGGGATATTTCAGTGGCCAGGGGGTTCCCCATGAGAACTGTGGGGTCTAAACCCCAATCTGGGCTCCCCAGCCTATAGCACCAGAGCCAGAAAGGAACCCAGATAACATCCAGCTGTGAAAAGCAGCGGAGTTCTATTTGCCAAGGAGAGATTGCTGGAGATGCGGAGAGCATCTTAAAGGGCCAAATACAAAATTTTGTTTGCAGCCACTTACCCTGGGCTCAGGCAGAAGGAGTGCAGAGTGGACTAGAGACACTTGAGGAGAGTCTGGGGTTAGTGGCTCTGGGGAGAGAACTGAAGGAACAGCCACCAGGATCCCTATACTGAGTCATTTCTCATACTGCAGAAGCCATCTTTCTCAGGCAGAGCACTCCCCTCCCAAGTGGCATCAGCCTCAGGGGAAGCAATAACCCCACCTGCAGGAATTACTCTGCCCTACCCTGTGGAGCTTACCCCAGGCTGCTGACTACAGCCTGAGCCTACATCATTGATTAGTTTAATGAATATGGTGGAAAACACAAAGTAGTCAAAATGTGAAGACAAAGAAACAGGCCCCAAATGAAAGAAAAGAGAATTCTCCAGAAGAACCAGATGAAATTGAGGCAAGCAATTTATTAGATAGAGAGTTTAGAATAATGATTATAAGGATACTAAATATAATGAAAAAAGACATAGAAACCATAAAAAAGACCAGTCAGAAATAAAGAATGGAATAACTGGAATAAATAATATACCAGAAGGAATAAACAGTAGGTTAAATGAAGCAGAGGACTGAATCAGTGATTTGGAAGACAAGGTATGAAAAAACACACAGGCAGAGCAGCAAAAAGAAAAAAGAATTAAAAAAAATGACAGCTTAAGAAACATTTTGGACAACATGAAGTATAACAACATCCACATCATGGGAATACCAGAAGGGTAAGAGTGAGAAAGGGACTGAAAACCTGTTTGAAGGAATATGACCCAAAACTTTCCTAATCTGGTAAAGGAAAGAGAAACACAAGTCCTGGAAGCTCAAGAGAGTCCCAAAAAAGTTGGACTTGTTTTCCCAAAGAGGACTACACTGAGATGCATCATAATTACTGTATTTTGCTGTGTATAATGAGCACCCACGTTTTGTGTGCATTATACATGGGATTATTATGCCCATGTATAATGTGAATCCTTATTTTTCCCTCAAAAATTTGGGTGAAAAAAGTACACATTATACATGGCAAAATACAGAAAAATGACAAGCTTTAAAGAAAAGGATAGGATCCTAAAAGCTGCAAGAAAACAGATAATTACATACAAGACAACATAAACTCTCTGATTTTTCAAAAGAAACATTTCAGGCCAGAAGGGAGTGACATGAAATATTCAAGGTAATGAAGAGTATGAGCCTACAACCAAGGCTACTTTACCTAGCAAGTCTATCATTTAAAATTGAAGGAGATGGCCCTGGCTGGTGTGGCTCAATGGATTGAGTGCTGGACTGTGAAGCAAAGGGTCACTGGTTTGATTCCCAATCAGGGCACATGCCTGGGTTGCGGGCCAGGTCCCCAGTGGGGGACATGTTAGAGGCAACCACACGTTCATGTTTTTCTACCTCTCTTTCTCCTTCTCTTCCCCTCTCTCTAAAAATACATAAAGTCTTTGAAAAAATAAAATAAAATAAAATAAAATTGAAGGAGAAATAAGGGACTGCCCAGACAAGAAAAAGCTAAAGGAGTTTAACACCCAACCAGTACTGTAACAAATGTTAAAGAGCTTGCTTTAAGAAGAAGGAAGAGGGGGAGGGGGAATAGCCGAACAATAAAATGGCACTAAATATATACCTATCAATAGTCACCTTGGTAAATGGCTTAAATGCTCCAACCAAAACATATGTGGTAGCTGAATGGGTAAGAAAACAAGACCTATATATGTGTGCTGCCTCCAAGAGACCCATCTCAGATTGAAAGATACAAACTAAAAGTAAAGGGATGGAAAAAGATACTTCATGCAAGTGGAAAAGAAAAAAAAACCTGAGGTAGCAGTATTTGTATCTGACAAAATAGACTTTAAAACCAAGGTTGTATTAAGAGACAGAAGGACACTATGTAATGATAAAGGAAACAATCCAATAAGAGGATATAACCCTACTAAACATTTATGCACTCAACATAGGAGCACCTAAATATGTGAGGCAAATCTTGATGGACATAAATGGAGAGATGGACAGAAATATAATCATAGTTGGGGATTTTAACACTCCATTAACTTCAATGGATAGATCTTCCAAACAGAAAATCAACAAGGAGACAGCAGCCTTAAATTAGATTAAATGGATTTAGTTGATATCTTCAGAACATTTCATCCCAAAGCAGCAGAATGTACATATGTGTCACGTGCACATGGAACATTTTCTAGGATAGACCACATGTTGGGACACAAAACAAGTCTCAATAAATTTAAGAAGATTGAAATTATATGAAGCATCTTCTCTGACTACAATGCTGTGAAACTAAAAATCACAAGAACACTGGAAAACATGCAAACACATGGAACATGTTATTACACAATGAATAGGTCAACAAAGAGATCAAGGAAGAAATCAAAAGATACCTTGAAACAAATGAAAATGAGGACATACTATTCCAAAAATCTGTGTGAAATAGGTAAAGCAATAGTAAGAGGGAAGTTCATAGCATTACAGGCTTATAGCAAAAACAAACAAGAAAAAGCTCAAATAAACAATCTAAATTTACTCTTAAAGGAATTTGAAAAAGAACAACAAACAAACCCAAAGTGAGTAGAGTGAAGGAAGATCAGAGCAAAAATAAATGAGATAGAGCCAAAAAAAAAAGACACAAAAGATCACTGAATCCAAGAGCTGATTCTTTGAAAAGCTAACAAGATTAACAAACCTTTAATAAGACTCATCAAGAAAAAAAGAGAGAGGACACAAATGAATATAGTCACAAATGGAACAGGAGAAATAACAACAGACACTAAAGAAATACAAAGGGCTGTAAGGAAGTATTATGAATAACTATATGCCAACAAACTGGACAACCTGAACCAGTGGATAAATTCCTAGAAACATATCTTCCAAAGCTAAATCAAGAACAATCAGAGAATCTGCATAGGCAGATTACAGCTGGTGTAATTGAAGCAGTAATCAAAAAACTCCCAACAAACAAAAACCCTGGACCTGATGGCCTCACAGATGAATTTTACCCAACATTCCAAGAAAAACTAGCCCTCCTTCTCAATTTCAAAAAATTTAAGAGGAGAGAAGGCTCCCACGCTCATTATATCCTAATTTCAAAGCCAAATAAAGATACTACAAAAAAAGAAAATGATAGATCATTATCCCTGATGAATATAGATGCTAAAATCATCAACAAAATATTAGTAAACTGAGTACAGCAATGCATCAAAAGGATCACACACCATGATCAAGTGGGATTTATTCCAGAAATGCAGGGTTGGTACAACATTTGCAAGTCAGTAAATGTGATAGATCACGTAAACAAAATGAAGGATAAAAACCACAAGATCATATCAACAGGTGCAGAAAAAGCATTTGATAAAATCTAGCACCCATTTATGATAAAAACTCAGCAAAGTGGGAATAGAGGAGACATACCTAAACATAATAAAGGCCATCTATGACAAAACCACTGCTGTTATATACTCAAAGGGCAAAAACTATAGGCATTCCCATTAGTTGGGAACAAGACAGGGATGTCTGCTTTCACCTCTTACTCTACATAGTACTGGAAGTCCTAGCCACAGCAGTCAGATTAGAAGACATGAAAGACATTCAAACTGGAAAGAAGTAAAACCGTCTTTATTTGCAGATGACATGATATTGTATGCAGAGAATCCCAAAGATTCCACCAACAAACTACTAGAAATGATCAATGAATTCAGCAAAGTAGCAGGATACAAAATTAATATCTAGAAATCAGTTGCATTTTTATATGCCAATAACAAATTAACAGAAAGGGAAACTAAGAAAACCATCCCATTCACAGTTGCTACAAAAATAATAAAATAACCAAGCATGTAAAAGACCTGTAGTCAGAAAATTACAAGACATTGAAGAAGTTACAAATAAGTGGAAGCACATACCATGTTCATGGATAGGAAGAATTAATATAATTAAAATGTCCATACTACCCAAAGCAATCTATAGATTCAATGCAGTTCCTATCAAGGTTCCACTGATGTATTTCACAGAACTAGAAAAAATACTTCAAAAACTTATATGGAACCACAAAGGTCCCACATAGCAACAGCAATCCTGAGAAAGAATAACAAAGTTGGAGGAATCATGCTACCTAATATCAAACTACACTATAAGAACATAGTAATCAAAACAGCATGGTACTAGCATAAACACAGACACATAGATCAATGGAACAGAGAGCCCAGAAATAAACCCACACCTTTATAGTCAATTAATAATCAACAGGGGAAACGAGCACATACAATGGGGTAAAGATAGTTTATTTAATAAATGTTGGGTATATTGGACAGATACATGCAGAAATGAAACTAGACCACCTCCTTATACCACACAAGAATAAATTCAAAATGGACCAAAGACTTAAATGTTAGATCTGAAACCGTAAAAATCGTAGAAGGAAACAGGTAGCAAAATCTCGGACATTGCTCGTAGCAATATTTTATTGGATATATGTCCTCAGGCAAGGGAAAGAAAAGAAAAATAAATGGGGCTCTATCATACTAAGAAGGTTTTGCACACCATGAAAAGCATCAACAAAATAAAAAGACAACCCACAGAATGGGAGAACATACTCGCTAATAAATCTGATAAGGTTAATATCCAAAATTTAGGAAGAACTTAACAAAACCCAACACCAAAAAAACCAAACAATCCAATTAAAAAATGGGCAAAGGACCTGAATAGACACTTATCCAAAGAGGATATACAGATGGCCAATAGACATATGAAAAGATGCTCAACATCACTAATCAGAAAAATGTAAATTATACCATAAAGAGATATCACCTCAGAACCTAAAAATCTATAAATATTTTCTGAAATCTTAGCTTTTGCAAACTACATGCTAAACACCTGGCACCAGATTTAGCTGCTTCTTCACTAGTTGCTCCAGTGCAAATAATTTTTCCTGAAGACTAAATTGTAGCTGTTACTGTAGGTTTTCTAAGTTTCATTAATTCTTTTCCAACATTACACTTATGAATTACATTTGCTCTCTCCAAAGCAGTTTTTAAGTTGAAATGCATCTTGCTCTAAGCGCCTCTCCCCAGTCATCTGCCCCTGTTCCCCCGCCCACAGCCCACCTAGCTTCACATCTGGCTTTCAGGCCACCCAGTTGTTCATATTCCCATACCCCCCGCCCAGGGTTGCCTGTCTCAGTATCGTTTTGATCTGTCTGCATTTCCCAGAGAACCATTTTATGTACCTGTTGGCCATTTGTATGTCTTTGGAAAAATGTATATCTACTTAGTTCTTCTACCTGTTTTTAAATGAGATTGTTTGTTTTTTATCTCCATTTTGTTTAGTTCTTTTTCTGGAGTTTTGATAAGTTTTTTTCATTTGGGCCATGTTTCTTTGTCTCATTTTGGCAGCCTCCCTGTGTTTGTTTCTATGTATTAGCTAGAGTTGCCATGCCTCCCTGTCTTGGTAGAGTGGCCTAATGTAGTGGGTGTCCTGTAGGGTCCATTGGCACAGTCTCCCCTATCACCCATGCTGGGTATTCGTGTGGACTGAGTACACCCTCCTCTTGTAGTTCAGCCTTGATTGCTGTTGGCAGGTCAGTGGTAGGGATTTACCCAGGCCAGTTAGCCACAAGGACTGGCTGTGAGCACTGAACACCAATCTCTACCATCTGTGAGGATCGACTGCGCAGGGTTAGTATTCCATTGTGGTCTGTGTTCCATTGTGGTCTATAGATGTCCACTGGCTGCCCATGCTCCGAGGTTTCCCTGATGGTGCAGGTGTAGGTCATTCCCCACCCGTGTTTTCCCTGGGGCCACCCTGTGTGAGCTGCAAAGCAATCTGCAAATGGCTGCTAGTTGTGCTGGGCTTGGAGGTTCCCAGGAGAAGCCAAGCTGTGAACCTAGACTGGCTGCTGCTACTGCTGGGCCTGGAGCCACTTAGCAAGAGGTATAGAGGCTGGGGGCTCACTGAGGCCTGCTGTTGCTTGTTTGAGAGAATTTAGGAAGTTGTGAAGCATGAGCCTAGACCAGCCATTCAGATGGAAAAGACACTGTTAACAGTTTGGTTGGGCCCATAAGTTGGGTGGGCGGGAGGCCAAGGGGATCTCCAAGGCAGGGCAAACAGTGTTAGCCAGGTTGATGGAGTCTCAAATATGGCACCGGCCTGCTGGGTGTGTGGCTCTGTGGTGAGAAGGTTCAGAAAAGAAACATTGGCTTCTGCTTGCCTTTCTTCTGGGAGGAAGGTGTCCCCCACCGCTCACCTTGGTGCCAGATACTTCAGTTCTTCCCTATAAGCCGCTGGTGCCTTTCAAGCTGCTACCCCAGTGCTGGAACTTAGCAGGAGTGAGTCTGATTAAGTCCGTGTGCGATTTCTTTAAGAGGAACTCCTTGGGACTCCAGAAGTTTTTCCACTGGCTAAATCTCCACTTGTTTTTGTAGCCAGAAGTTATGGGTACTTATCTTTCTGGCACTGGAACCCTGGGTTAGGTTGCCTGGCATGGGGCTGGGACGCCTTACTCCTGAGATATCCCTCCCAAATTTTCATCCACCACACGTGGATGTGGGACCAGTCTGTTCCATATCTGTGCCCCTCTTACCAGTCTGGATGAATGTGGTTTCTTTAATTGCGTAGTTGTCAGACTTCCATTTGACTCGATTTCTGACAGTGCTGAGTGATGGTTTCTTATAGTTTAGTTGTAATCTCAATGTGGTTGTGCGAGGAGATGAGCCATGTTACCTACACTTCTCTCTTGACTGGAAGTCCTCCATTATTTATTTGAATAAGCTTTGTGCCTCTCTTTTTCTTTCCTCTCCTTTAGGATCCCTGTAATTTGTATGTTCGTTTGCACGATGGTTCCCAATAGTGGCTTAAGCTATCTTCATTCTTTTTTATTCTTTTTTATTTTTGCTTCTCTGATTGGTTGAATTCCACTGCCTTCTTTTTGTGTTCACTGATCCTTTCTTCTACTTCATTTTGTCTTCTGTTGAACTTCTCTGCTGAATTGTTCAGTTCAATTTTTGTATTCTTTACTCTCTGATTTCTGCTTGGTATTTTTTGTCTCTTTGTTAAATAATCAATATGTTCATTATTCTCCTCACTTTGGCAAGCCTCTTTATGATGGTTATTTGAACTAATTGTCAAGTGAATCACCTATCTCTTTAGGTGTTTCTTAGGTGTTTTCTATCAGGTGTTTTATTAGGATATGTTTCTGGAGTTTTAGCTTGTTCTTTTGTTTGGAGCACATTCTTCTGTTTCTTCATTTTTCTTGACTCTCTGTGTTGATTCCTGTGCAATAGTTAAAACAGCTACTTTCCCTAGTCTTAATAGAGTGGTCTCATGCAGGAGATATGTTTTATCATTCATCCTGGCCTGAGCTTTTTGTTGTCTAAATCTTTGTGATTGTCCAAACAGCATTCTTTGCTGTTAGTGGCTCTCAGTAGCTGAGGATGTGCTAAGACCTGTCAGTATCCTTAAGAGGAAGATCCTCCATCCAGGCTGATTGGAAGCTGGGTCCTCAGGCAGCAGTTGGAAAAGTATGTAGTCAAGGCTCTTCCAGGGAGAAACTTGGATACGAGCTTTTTGCCTGCTTTGTCAGCACTGGGCCTGTGTATATAGCTGCAAGGGATTGCTCCTGTGCCCATTAAGAACTGCTTCTTTATTCGCTACATTCTGTTGGACTCATGAATGCATGAGTTGGCTGTCAGAGCCAAACAATCCAAAGGTCTGTCCCAGGAGCAGCAGCTTCAAAGCCTGGGACACCAGACATGTGTACAAGCTCCTTCCAAGAAGATACTGGCAATTTGAAGCAGACTCAAGGGAGAGGGCAGAGGATGTGTCCGTCAGGTTTCCCCATCTCTGGAAAGGATCATAGTCTGACCCTCAGGCAACAGCTTTTAAAGTATGAAAATAGGCTCCTTTTAGGGAATGACTGGGAGGTGGACTTTTTTTGCCTGCTTCTTTGCTGAGTCCTATGGGTATAACCATGGTACATTCTTGCAGGCCTGTTAACTGTTTCTTTGTTTGCTATAGTCTTTGGGTCTCATGGATGCAAGCCCTTTTGGCTTTCAGAGCCAGGTGTTTTGAGGGCTGTCCCTTAGGTGGGAGTCTTAAAAGTTGGAGCATTAGATGTGAGGTCCAAATCCTTTACTCTTTGGGGAGAACGTGGGAGTCAGGTGGTCACTCCCATTGTATGGCTTTATGATGGGCATGGGGTTTATAGCTCTTCACGTGGTTGTAGATTTGATATGTTATGGGAGGAGCCTCCTATGTTGCCATCTTAGACCTGAACTTTTACAAATACAGACTTAATTATAATGTTTACTTTAGAGGGTTTTATAATTGATATCTTTAAAAAGTAGGAGCATTTTCAAAATCACTAAAGTTCCTTTAAAAATCATAAATTAGGAAATGTAAGATTGCATTAAAAATTTTTTTTACTGGACTTGAGTATGTATGTCTCTTTTCAA
>VMDR010024884.1:0-14786 GCA_007922815.1 Macrotus californicus | reverse complement strand
AGTATACCTTTGATGTTAAAACTTCTTTTACAAGCTAGTTTTGGCAATACCATCCAGACATTGAGAAACACCACACATCTATAATACGCACACATAGACACACATAAACATACAGAGAGATGCAAACAGAAACCTTACAGTTTTCATTCGAAAATTTCAGCCATGAGTCAGGCGCAATGCAAAACTCACTGGTTTATGTAAGAACAGTTGGAACAAAATTGTGTTTCTGGCAGATGGACAAAGATTTTTATTAAAAAAAATTTTTATTTGCATGCCATAAAGATTGAATTTTGAGCTATTTTTCTTTCTTTTTAATTTTTTTAGGGGAAAGAAAGAAATGTGGTTTTATTGAACATTTTAATCCAATTCCTAGGGGGTGATTAAATACAATTTTATGAACTCTTGAAATCAGTTGTCCTTTTTTGAGCTATTTTTCAAGTCATTTTGCCTTTTAGAAGCTTCCGCATACCAATGAATGCTTTCCATTGCCACTGAGAGCTTTGAGAGTCACTCTTGTTAAGAATGCTACTTCAGGTGGACTTAGATCTAAGTTAGTTTCCCCATAGTGGCCACTACAATTCCAAATTATTCATAAGTTTAATCATTTTCCAAAAAGGCACAAGATCCTATCCACAGTGGGTATACATATGGAGAGCAGGAGTTTTTTGGGGGAAGTAAAGTGTTTTAGACAAGGTGGAACCCACCTTTGCCTAGATTCCCTAATAAGTTTGAAGTATGAGCTGGTGTGTGTGTGTGTGTGTGTGTGTGTGTGTGTGTGTGTGTGTGTGTGTGTGTGTGTGTTTCTTATTCTCTCTCTTGGATCTCTTACTCTGGGAGAAGCCAGCTGCCATATATTGAGGACCCTCACCTCAGGCAGCTGATAGTGAGGCCCAATTGGTTGTCCCACGGACACTTTTAGCCAATAGCCAGAGAGGAATGAGCTGTTTCTTAACAGCTGTTCTCAAACAGGGGTTCACTTTCCCCTCTTTTGAATAGAAGAGAATTACTTACCAAGAAGCTTCAACCAAAAAATATGGGTATGCACAATCAGGTCAGAAAATTCAAAACTTAAAGAGGGTAGAGCTCAGATCCAAGAGTGATTCGCTCTCAAATTCCAGAGTCGGCGAGGAAGCAGTGAACTCAATGGACTCTGTAGGTTCCAGCACCCTTTTGCTCACTGAGTAGGAGTTGTTGGGGTCTTCTCTGGATCTTATTTTTGATGCTATGAACTGTCAAAAGTTTAGAAATAATGTAAACAAAACCAGTGCATCACAGAAAGCAGTGATTAACAAAAGTTTCTGGTGCACACACCAAAAAACAGCTTGTAAAACTGGGGTCGCTCAAACCATGTGAGACTTATGGGTATATTGCTATAAATCAGCAATATAGTGAGAAAGCAGTGACTGTTTATTCTGTATTTACAGTGACTGGCTATTATATTCAAATGTTCTTAAGTGACAGGGAATTGGGTAGTGGTTACTTCATATCGATTTTGGGAAAGTTTTGTTTATGACAACTGGAGGCATATGCAAGAGATGGTGTGGGTCAAGTTAGACGTGCAAAATAAACTAAATTAAGCTTTGTATGACTAAACTAGTTTTGTCTGCCCAGGCAATTTTCAAGGTTGGTCTCCATTTTGTTTTTTTTGTGTGTATGTTTTTAATTTTAACGAGTTAAAAAACAAGGATGACACCTGTTATCACCTTCAGCATGTCAGAAAGAGTGTGTGAAGTGGTGTTCGCCAGCACCTGTCCCCAAGCAGGCCCCTGCTCCTCAGCCCCTTGTTTTAAAATTAGCTAAAAAGGTTTCTTTCACATGAAGTCGGGGGCCTTTTCAAAGGGCTGCTTCTCAGCTGGGCCCTGAGTTAGGTAGGCCTGCGCTGGCCCTTTAAAAGCCCATCCTTAGTTCCCCACAATTCCACACGGGTCTCGTGGAAGGACCAGCCCTGCAGGCTTTCAAAGCTAGGTGTCTGGAGACTCATCTCTCAGGTCCAGGTCTTAAAAGTTGGGGTGTCTGATGTGGTAATATGTACCCTTTGCTCCTCAGCAAGATACTCCTGGTTTTGAGTGAATCTCCTCCTGACTGTGATAGGGTTTACAGCAAGACTATGCCTCAGCCTCTCCTACCCACTTCCATGTGGGTTCCCTCTTGTTTGCCCAAAGGAAGGAGTGCCTCTGCTAGGTTTTAGTTGTTTTCAGAGGAAATTCCCCATATATAGTTAATACATTTGCATGGAAGGAGGTGACTTCAGGATCTTCAGGCACTGCCATCTGAACCAGAACTTCCTCATGACCTTCTAAAAAGAGGTAAGCAATCATTATTTTCTCTTACTTCGCCCTTCACCCAAAAGAGAAAGGGGTGCAAGTCCTTCATAATTGCTAATTTTTACTGAACACTTAAGGATGAGTCCTTTAACTGTGCCGAGCGGTTTCGTGCATGCTCCCATTTGGGCGTTACAGCTTTATGTGATAAATGCTCTTAATTCTGACCCTGTTGCAAAGAGGAGGCTCATGCTTGGAGATGGAAAGTGACCTACCTGACATAGCCAATCTCTTAAGTAATTTGACTAGGAGTCAAATCCCGGCTCTGGGGCTCCAGAATCTGACTTTTTACACTGTACCTCTTTTGTATTGCTCTAGTTTATTATTTTTCAAATTGCATTCAAAGAGCTTATAGACAAAATTAGCACATTTCATGTGAACATATGCATAGTATCATTATATGGAGAAGACATGAATAATTCATTTATCCCATTTGTTTTTCTTCAGCTGTTTGCTTTTCTCTAATTTGTTAAGAACCCCTCAGAGTCCTGTGGCAAATTCATTCCTGGCCCCAGCTTGGGCATAACTCAGCTCTGCCCAGAATTGCTCATGCCAAACTACTACTGTGACAGTCAGTATTGTTCCCCAAACCACTTTTTGTGAAATCATTTTGACTGGGAGCCAGAAGTGTCTTTGAGTGTGATAAGGATGAATGTTGTAGGTCAGAGGATGCATAGAACTATGATGTAATGCTGAATTTCCCAGCCCCTGCGCAGGAGTCTTGTTTCACGGTAATCCTACTGTGTGTGTGAGACAGTTTCAACAAAATGACTTCAGTCTTTCCTTTCTCAAAAACAATTCCAGTAATTTTAATATAGTTTTCATCCACCCTTTTCATGTCATTTCACGCGTCCTGCTACTGTTCTGCAATACACTTTAATTTTTTTTTCTGCAGAGGGGAACACAAAAATGTATGATGGTGTTTTATGCATAAATCTTAGGTGGGTGGGAAAATTTGGGAGGATTGCTCAATTCTCTCTTTTTTTCCTGACATGTTTCTTCCTTTCTTTTTGTTTTTGCCACAACTTATTCTTAAATGAAACACGCTAAAAATTGTGACCATATTCTTGCTTTACTTCCTCAAGTTTTTCAGAGACTTGATCTGTATACAAAAGCAGGGATTAGACTACTTAATAGTTTTGCCTGTTGTAACCTGGCCCTCTGAATATAACTGTGGTACTTGTCCCATTTTTTCTTCCTACTAATGTTCAAAATTAACTTTTATTAAGGGAAATCATGAATACGAAGGCAAGTTGTACTCCAGCAGTTTAACTAGAATCGTGCTCAAAATACTTTCATATGTAAATAACTGATGAGCTCTCCCTTCATTGTCAACTGATCTCCACCTTTTAATTTTTCCTACATTTTAGGAAAAATTGAGCTTATCATTAAAATCACACCTGTGTTCAAGTCTGAACTATGTATATTATTCCACATAAATTATAAAAACTAAGGGATTAGCTGAATTTACAAATGTAGCTTTTCATTTTCTTTAATTTACAGATTTTTCTCTCTTCCTTTTTTTTTGTCAGATATTATTCCTGCATGGCCTTTTGAAGTACAAACATGCTCCCAACCCTTCTCAACCACTCTATACACACATTTCCTTCTCTGGGCCATGTGAGCTTCCTCTGACTTGGGCAACTCCATCTTTCCACACTGAGGCCTCTGCTACACCTGCAAATGTGTTTTTGAAAATGTAGCAGAGCTAGTGGCTTTGATCAAGGAAGTTTCTTTTTGCTTCTTTTTTTTTTTTAGCTTGAGTTATATATATATCAAAAGGCGGGGGGGACTTGGAGTAGTAGGGCACAAGTTTTACATCATACCTAATAGAGTTTGTTGGAAAAAGTTAAGGTCGTACAGATCCAGTCCCTCCTCATTCATTTTCCCACTTGAAACTGGTGCTCCTTATTCACACCATGAACAAAAGAAATTCAGTAATGGAGGGAAGATTACGAATCACAGCATGTCTCTTGGGAAAAGCCTTGGGCTCCTGGGCTTGGGGATCTGAGAGCAGAAGGCACTGCTTTGGGATGGAATCTGGGAAAGTGGCAAGCCTGGCTGTGGAGTTGAGATGGCCACATTGAGTATCTAGGCCATTGGGGATGGGGTATAAAAAGTGTCACGAGAAAGCAGAAAGTTTTCTATTTTACCCAAGAGTGGCATAAGCTTGTCAGAGTCCAATATACTCACAAGGCCTTGGAGCTGGGATAAGGCATACCAGGAGCAGTCCACTAGACCTAACTACTGGAGTCCAGGTGAGAGGCTATCTCTGGGGAGACCAGAGTGGGCTGATGTGAATGAGAATCCGGTGCCGTCTCCTTCCAACATCATAGAATTCTATATGCCTTGTGAAAGTTTTGTGGGACCTTGGAAACAGGTGGGGAGAACCCCTAGATAGACTGAAATTGGCCTCAATTGGCTGAGATTTTAGAGCTCTCCATATGGTGGAATTTCGGCGTAAGATAAAAATTGAGTTATAGAAAGGTAAAATTACATTTATTCCACAATTGATTATGTGACTTGAAATTAACATCTGCTAGATATTATTTCATACATGTGATAGAATTTGTTGATACCTGTTTTGGGGAAGATGATGTGTTAGCACAATGAAACAGAAATTTTAATACAGGGATACCTATAGTGAAGGACAAAGTAATCTACTAAAATGCAGAAAGGATTTTGTGACCTTTATGATGTTTTCTCTCCAATATAAATCCTTAATTTTATATTGGCTTAAATAACCTCAAATAATGGTTTTGGATTAAACGGATAGTTATAGAGGTCTGAAAGAGATGGGTACAGGGTAAATAAACTTTTTAACTCACACCTTCAATCATTCTTTTTCCCTTTCTTTTTCAGTCACATTTTTAGAGCTTATGGATAAATGTAGAACTCAATTCCTGACACATTGAAAGAAATAGGATGTTTAGGCTATCTCATTGGATCCCATCAAGGAAAATGCCCTGTTGTGAAAACAGAACTCAGCCTAACTCAGCAGGCTTCACATCTAATACTCTTTCCATTACACTTCAGTTATACTTTCTCCATGCTCCTGGGAGTTCCCACTTACACATTTGTAAAATAGCATTTCTAGACTAAGTCACGGTTTGTAAATATGTTCCAAGAATCCCTAATTTTCCAACAAAGTGCCTCTGGGGGTCTGCCGTGGGACATAAAGGAGGCCAAGAGAAGGTAGTGCTGACCCATCTGCATTATTTTCACCTGAGGATTCACATATTCAGAACATAAAGAATGCCTACCATATGCCATGCATTGGTAAAGCACTAAGAAGATAGCAGCAAACAATACAAATATCCTGTCCTCATCTAGCCTAGAATCTGGAGGAAGAGGACAGCACTTACCAAAGAAATACATTGTATGTCTGGTGCTGATCAGTTCTGTGAAGAAAAAGGAAAGGGAGAATGTTGAGGGATTTATTCATATTTTTTAAATGGTGTTTTAGAGAAAGCTCTTCTATGGTGACATGTGAAGGAAGTGAGAAAGCTAGTCATGTAGATACACAGGGCAAGAGCATTCCTTCCACGGACAGAGAAAAGCGATCATAAATTCCTGATGACTGCTGTCATGGGTACTAGATTAATTGGTATGATCACTAGGAAATATATCCAATCATTGGGGCGGGTGTACACCTGAAACAAATATGATATTTTATGTCAACTATAATGAAAAAATAAAAATAATTTAAATTTAAAAAAGCAATAAATAAGTAAATGTCAGAATCAAGGACTTTTAAGGAAGGGCAAAATGGCTAGAGTGGCTGGAACAGAGCGAGCACTGCTGAAAACCTTACTAGATGATCTACAAGAGGAAGCAGGAGTTTGACTTTACCTATGAATGGAAAAAGAAACTTTAGAGGTTTTAGAGCAGATGAGTTATATGAGGTGACATGTTTTAAAATGACCACTGTGACTGCACCTTTGAGAATGGAAGATAAGGGGGTACGGTGGAAGCAGGGAGCCCAGGTGTGAAGCTCCTGTAATAATGCAGGTGGGAGGTGATGATGGGTCAGACTTAGACACAGCGGTAGCAGTATTGGCAGTGGGAAATCATTAGATCCTGGGTATATTCTAAAGATGGAGCCTAGGACTCGTTGTGATGTATGAGAGAAAGGTGTCAATTATGCCTATTTACTTTTTATATTCAGGTTACATATACAGATGCTTCATAAAAACAAATGTACTTTAAAACCTGCTTTGAAATTATGGGAAGTTACAGATACACCTGTTCCTTCTGATTTCTATTAACTAATAAGTTTGTTCCATCTCTTTGGAACCCATGGCAGGAAACATGATTATTTTTGTATTTTAATAAGTTTGTATATGTCCTGTAGGTTCATTCGGATAGTCACTTTATTGCTTTTTAAAGCATTGTAAGATTTGCATAGTTTCTTTCTGTAAGTATTGCTATAAATGTGTATAAATAACTCTTTCATAGTATAAGTCTTACTTCATATTGCTCCGCTGTTGAAAATTTGACAGAAAACTTGCTTTGTAATTGGAAGAAACAAGTAAGTAGAAGTATACAATATGTAAATCTCTTCATGTTCACTTTTAAGCCCGTGATATCTAATTCACGTCAGGCAGATCTGCATATGATCTACAAAGAGGGCAGAGGTTCCAGAGCTGACATTTATGGAGGCCAAGAAACTCCCAAAATTGTATGTACACACTTGGGCAAAAGCAGGTTTACAGTTGTTCATATGAAACATAATACAATAATTATACAAGAATAATCTGTGTTTAATGCACTCACAACTGTAAACCTACTTTTGCCTCACCCTGTAGATACCATTTTCTTGGAAGAGGGATCCTATTTTCCATATATTTGCAAAAGGGTTTTTAAAAGTAAGTTAATACAAGAACAGTAAAATGAACTTTGAATTCTTAGGTGTTCTTTCTCAGTAATGTAGCAGATACTGCCTAGTCCTCTTGCTCAACTTCCAGCTGCCAGCACCTGGATTTCTTTTCCTAAAGGCTGTCTCTCTGTCCACTGGAGCCTGCTTGTGCAGCAGGTAGGAAATGCCCAGAAGATAATGCTCTTTGGGTGCCCAGGGGACAGGCTTTCAACACTGACAGGAGGGTCCCTCAACCAGTGATCCTCAGGTAGGATGACTTGAGTGTGTGAGTGTGTTCTACAGTGGTTCCCCCAACCCCACAGTAGTGACGTGCCTAAGGGGCACACTTCATTGATGTTCTTCCCTTGCCCTCTTCCCTTCACAGTGTTTCTGATGCCTTCTATGATCACATTCAGTATTAACCACTTTCATTCAGATCTTTGTCTCAGGAAACTCCTCTGGGGAATTCACGTTAAGACAAATGTGGATTGCAAAACATTTTGTGATCATGTTGGTTGCTCTTAATCATAATTGTACAATAATATCTTTTATGAATATAGATTTTAAAATCACCTTTACTGAGGTACAAATGGACATATAATAAAGTGCAGTCATGGTCACTGTGTAGTTTAGTAAGTTTGTGCACAACTGTGCGACTGCCACTGTCACAGTCAAGGTACAGAACATCTCTATACCTCTCTAACAAGTTCCCATGCCTCGTAGTCAGTCTCCTACCACACTCAGACTTCCCTTTCTCACTTTGCTTTCTCTTAGTCTAGAATTTCATATGAAAGGAATCACTATGTATTCTGACAGGCTTCCTTTGCTCTGCATTATCTTTTTTTTTTTTTTAGATTTATTCATTATGTGTTCTATGAATCAATAGATTTTTAATTGCCAAGTAATATTTTATTGTGTGGAAATACTACAATATATTTATCCATTCACATGTTGATGCACATTTGAGTTGCTTCTGGTGCAAGGCTATTGTGAATAAAGCTGCTTTGAACACTTATGAACAAGACTTTGTGTGGGCTCATGTTTCTATTTCTTTTAGGTACATACCTAACAGTGCAGTTGCTAGGTTGTTTGATAGAAGTATGCTTACCTTTAAGAAAAAAAAACTGGTTTAAAAAGCGCATTTACACATTTTACATCCCTACCACCAGGAATGGGAGTTACATTTGCCCTATGTCTCCCCCAGCTCTAGGTATTGTCAGTCTTCTTAATCTTAGCAATTCTAGTGGGTTTGTGATAGTATCTCATTAAGGTTGTGATTTGTTTGCGTGTTCCTCGTGAACTCTCATGAGGTTGGATGTCTTTTCAGGTGCATACTGCTATTTATGTATCTTTTTTTGGTAAAATATCTGTTAACATATTTGACCACTAAAAATATTTGAGTAGAGAAGTTCTTTATATAGAGTGCGGGGCAAAAGTAGGCTTACAGTTATTCATATAATACAATTAATAAATGATAATACAAGAATAAACTCTACATTTCATGTACTCACAACTATAAACCTACTTTTGCCCCACCCTGTATTCTGGATGTCAGCCCTTTGTTGGATATACAGGAGTGGGCCAAATTAGGTTCACAGTTGCATTGTGACGTTCTTTTGTGTTAATAAAACTATTGTAATAATCATAACCTCCATGTCTTCTTCCGTATGAGCAACTGTAAACCTACTTTGGCACACCCTTGTAGATACTACAAATAATTTCCCTCAGTCTTAGCTTGCCTTACATTTTCTAAGTAGTGTCTTTAGAAGAGTAGAGTCCAATTTATTTATTTTTTAATGTTTCGTGCTTTTCTGGTGTTTTGCCTAAGAAATCTTTCTCTACTCTTTATTTTCTTTCAGAGGTTTTGGAATTTAACCTTTTTTTGTTTCCTTGTTTTGATCTACGCAGCATTTGAAGTCAGCTTTTGTGTTGTGTGGGTTACGGGTTGAAGTATTATTTCAAACAGACACACCGTTTTTCCAGCAACATTTCTTGAAGAGACTACCCTTTTCCCATTTAATTTTGACAGTTTTACAAAAATTAATCAGAAGTATACATATGGTCTGCCGTTGTACACTGTCCTGTTCCATCATCGGGAGTCTCTACACTTTGATGTGTTTTGATTTCGTTCTTCCTCATTTCAGTATATATTCTAGGCTTCCTTGTCATTTTGTAGGAACCAAAGTATATTTAGAAATATGCTATTTAATTTCCAAATATGTATGGATTTTTCAGACGTCTTTTTGTTTTTGATACTTACTTTACTCCAATCATGGTCAGAGAATACACTCTATGTGGTTTCAATCTCTCCAGATTTACTGAGATTTATTTTGTGGTTCAGCACACAGTCTGTTTCAGTGGATGAGGATATCACTGTCCTGAATGTCATCTGTGCTCTGTCTACGCATCGCTCCCTCCTCCCCAACACCTGGAAACCACCGATATTTTTACTGTCCACATAGTTTGACCTTCTTACCATTATATTTTTGAAATATCATTGAACAAATTATTGAGCACCTGTGATATTCCAAGCATCACAGTAGCTGCTGAGAACGCTAAGATAGATGCTTTTAAGAACTGACACATTGTGGAAGGGAAAAAGCAATTAATATTACATGATTGGTAATATAATATGAGACAATTTACATTATTCACAATAAATATTTTAGACATATCTCCTCTTACTGGATTGATGAGTTAGTTGGGAGTTATGCAAAAAAGGATCGAATGACAATGTTTCATGCCAAATGGTATTCTTGAACCTGAATCCAGTTTATTTCTTTGACTATGAGATAAGTCGCTGAGGTGGCATCAATTTTCTAGAAAATCTTCGGTGTGATGTGAATAGAATATCACTCTCCTTTAAATATATTAGAAACATTTTTCTTTCATTTGGTATTTGAAGATGAAGTGTTCGTTGATACATTTTTTTACTGACATAGATTAAAAACTACTATATAGGAGGTTCTCTATTGAAAATTGTTATGAACGTAAACATGAACCTGATCCTGATTTCTGAAAAGCCATATTTTTGGGAAATAGAAATGGGATAACTTGATAATCCAACCTCTCTAAAAAATGATTTTATAATTTCAGTCATAAAAACTTCATCTTCTCATTTGCAGGACATTTTATGGGTCATATGTCCCTGTAACTGAAGATGGGTTGGTAAAACAATTAGCCAGAAGGAGAGATTCTTACTTTTGAACAGTTTCTTTTTTTATGCCAGCTGACATTAAAAGATACTACTGTTTTCGATCCTTCCCCTCAACATTTTCTTGTTTTGTTTTTTTTTTTCTGTAATGAGCGTTTTTCTCAAGGTTGCTACTTCTAGTGGCTGAAAATTGTATGGAAATAGTTGGGATTTAAGTCTGTTTCTGAGATGATTTATGTCCAAGTAACTCCTATAAATCATCCCCCCAAAGCATATTTATGGCTCAAATAGTGCTGTGTTTCCACTGCTCTTTGGCAGGCAGAAAGCATCTCATTTTGGATTCAAGTCCTCCCAGAGGGAGAGAAGTAGTTAATATGTTTTTGAAGATATTTTCTTAAAGTTTACTCTCATTATGGATATCTTTTTGAGGCCAAAATATAGACAATTGTGTCAGCATTTAATTCTTTGTATTAGTGAGTTGAGAAGGTCAGTTCCCACACTCTGAAATGTATTGACTTGACTTGATGATCAGTAGATATAAAGCCAGAGGAGTTTTTGTTTGAGAAATTGGAGGTAGGGTTGGAAAGTAGCAGGCGTTTGGGAAAGGCTCTGTACACGAATTTGCTTTTTAAGCTGTTTTGGTCTCTCTTAGTGCACATCATTTTATCTCCCTTGAGTCTCAGATTCCTAGCCTGTGAAATAAGAGGTAATAACACTTCCCTCTGAGGGTTCTAAGGATTAAATAAAATAAAGTTTATCAAGTATCTTTGCATGGTGCTTTACACAGTGTAGACACTTCGTGAATGCTAGCTGGTATTATTGACTGTAGTGCAGGATATCTTTTAACCTGAGAATTCAAATGTAATGTTAATGACAACACAGTATTGTTTCTGTAGCACAGAAGCAAGCAAATAGGCGTCCGAAGGTCTTTGAGCCAACATTATTCATAAATGGCTGCTGTTTTCACTACCTATGTTCATGTGTCCTTAAATGTATGCATTTATTCTAAACCAGTAGCTCTATACGATTTGTCTGTTAGATTTGACAAGGGAGCTACAGAGCTTTAAAAATGAATATAGATACTCAGATCCCCACCTCACACCACTTAAATTATACCTCCCAGGTGGAGCCTGTGCATCAGTGGTTTTAAAAAGCTCCTGGAATGAGGTGTGGCCATAGATGAGAACCTCTGGCCTACCGTCGCCTGACTCCAAGACTGATTCCTCATTTGCGTCCATTGTCTTCAATAAGACAATCAATTTATTAAGGAAATGAGCATTTTAGCCTGTAATGTCTAATCATACTTCCTAATCTGGGTTATGAGAATATGAGAAACTCACAATAAAGTCAAGTTTAGAAAATTTGCTTGTGGGCTGTTGGCAAGTACAAGAACTATAAGTAGAAACAGGAATGGTCAGTTTGGAGAAACACTGGAAATACTAGATTACTGATATAGGTAAGTCCTCCATTTTGCTTTATTAAAAAAAAAGTCGTGATCAATTCTCAACTAAGGTTGATCTCAGAAAATGTTAACTGGTAGAATGAGTAAGCCCTGGGGCTTTTGTATGGCTGGCTGATTTTTTGTTTGTTTTGTTTTGTTTTGTTTTGGGTAATGCAGCCAAAGGTTGCTTTGACTCTGAACCCTAGATTTAATCAGTGTTTGTGGCCTTCCATATTAATATTCCCCTGGCAGACAGCATCCATCTCTCTGCCTCTGTTGCCATTATAAATTGGGACATTCTTAGGACTTTCTATGACAGTAATTTCAATGTGGGTAATAAGAGATATTTTTCTTATTCCCATGTGGTTTAGATAGTTGTCATTTTGTATAAAACTTGTATATTCTTGATGACAGGAAGAGCACATTTCTCTGCCTACACAGGTATTACAGTGGATGCATACATGGACGCATTTCTGTGTAGATAGTATACCTCTCTCTGTTTCTAAAAAGCGTAAAGCTGTAATCAATACGTATCACTCTACCTTCTTATCCCCTCTACAAAACTATACATTGGTCACAATATCAGTGAAAATACATTATGCTGCGATTATCTGTGAACTGAAAGTATTAGCACCTAAAGAAAAGACATGGCATCACCTGGGATAGTAGATATATTATGCGGATCCTATGAGGAGAGGGGCTCACATACAAAAGAGAATGTTTTCCAAAATTATAAAACATAGTATTAAAATACTCTTTAACTTTTGGATAATTTGGATTGACCCTCTTGTACTAAAAAATATGCAAATTATCTGGTTTCTCTGCTCCTTGTTCTTTATATCTGACTGAGCCATTTCTTCTGACATACAGTTTTACACGGCGGAGCCGCTTCTTGTGTGTGCGGTCCCGTCTCCCCAGACTGCATTCGCCTCTGATGGCTTCCCGTAGCGCAGCAGACTCTCCCACCACTGAGGCTAAAGTAGGTTAAATTACCAGCCATTGTTACCCAGAAGACAAATCATATGTAAGGATATGAAATAATAATAATAATCAGACGTAATACAAGTGAATAATACATTAATTAATACATAATAGAAGGATAAACTCTGTTTTGTGTCATCATAACTGTCAACCTACTTTTGCCCAGCCCTGTATCTTACATGCTTAGTTAATTTGAATTGAATTGAATTATGTCATTCAATGTTGCTCTCAGTAAATAGTAGTTTTCTTGCTGTTAATTTCTTTAAAAAGAAAACTTGTTTTCTTTTGACAATGCGTGCTCTTATATAGAGTTGTGTCCTAGAGATGATACAAGTATTTCATACATTTTAAAGGTATAACCAAGTTGCTTACTATAATAAATTATATTAGGCAGCATAATTTTGTCCATGAAGATCAAGGTGGCTTAATTTTATTATATGGACTTTTGAAGAATGACTTTATTTAAAAAATGTTAAATCCAACTTGGAAGAAAGGCAGTACACACTGTAACTGTAACTTACCTCTGTTCTTTTTTGGATAATATTTGTTATTTATTACTATGTAAAATATTATAAAATATTTTCTAAAGGTTACTCACCCACAAACAACTATATTAGAATAATATGCATATTTAAACAAATATCCCACCATCACCACCACACATGAATATCTTAAATAGCCATTAAAAAAAATCTCAGTGTTTTCTCTGGAAAAGGGAGTCACACCATAAGCAGAAGGAATTTGAACAAGAATTCAGAAAAAAAATTACTACATGAATAAATGAGTCACTTGGAATGTCCTTTATAATCATAGTCAGTTTAACTAAGAAAAGATACAGAGGATCTACAAGCCTGAAAGTAGCATTTTTGACTCATACTGATCTTTGCACAGGTTTCCAGTGACAATCAGCCAAATTATCAATGGCAGTACCATACCTGAACATACCTGATCTCATCTGTTCTTAAACGAGTTTCAAAACAAAACAAAACAAAATTGTGCTGCATAAGGAAGCATCTTTGGTCTAGTTTTGTTTTTCAAAATTAAAGAAATTCTTATTATTTTTTAAAACATTGTTGCTCCAAATTGCATCATGAGCAGTCAGTAAAAATGACTCAGGCACACTGTATGCTGTGTATTTCCTTTTTTCAGTATGAACTTCTCAAAGTGATAGTGGGGTATTAATAAATATTAGTTAAATTGCTACATTCTTTTACCTACTCTTTCTATCTTTGCAAACTATTGTCCCTTTTACAACAGAACAAGGAGAGTAAATTAGCATAAATTTTTTGAAGGGTAGTTTGGAAGCCTTTACTGAAAACCTTTAAAATGCTCATAAATTTTGGCTCAGAAATTCTTCATAACAATTTATCCTTAGGTGATAATCAAAATTCCATGGAAAGATTAATGTACGAGGACCTTTATTACATCTTTTAACATGCAAAAAAATCATGTAAAATGAAAAAGGAAAAAGGTTAAATGTCTAATAACAGAACTGTTAAATAAATTATGGTATATCCATACTGTGGGATATTATATGCTTTTCAAATTCATGTTATCAAAAAATACTACATGGCATGAGGAAGTCTCATAGTACAATGTTTCCTGAAGAAGTCAGGATGCAGGCTCTTTGTATAACGTGGTCCTG
This sequence comes from Macrotus californicus, assembly GCA_007922815.1. Classification (NCBI taxonomy): domain Eukaryota; kingdom Metazoa; phylum Chordata; class Mammalia; order Chiroptera; family Phyllostomidae; genus Macrotus; species Macrotus californicus. Next base: position 386 of record VMDR010024884.1, on the reverse strand, counting down.
GTTGTTGGGAGGCGCCAGGAGCAAAGCTGTGAGTGTGGTATCGTATGTTTCATTACATTCGGAAGGAAATGTACTGACTATTAGAGATTAGTGCTAGCTGGTGGCGCAACAAGTCATTAAACATTTCTTCCTTACACTTGTCTATATTTTCATAGTTAAATGTATGATTGTGCTATTAGAAAAATGTTGTAAATGGAAACAGTCACTGTCCAGCTAACAAAGATAATAACAAACCCCAAAGACCATCATTTTAAAAGCACAAGTTTTGCTAGTAACTAGGGAAACACAGCCTACAAGGTGATTGTGCCATGACCAAGAGAGCAGATCACCCCAGTCAAACAGGGAAAGATGAAAGGTATTCAGAAACCCCACTGACCCCATCACAT
>VMDR010024883.1:0-14786 GCA_007922815.1 Macrotus californicus | reverse complement strand
AGAAAGAATAAAATATTTTCAAACTCACTTGATGAGGCCAGCACAAATCTGACAGGAAAACTCACAAAGACATTCCAAGAAAATTATAGAGCAATAGTCCTCATAAACATAGTGCAAAAATCCTTCACATAACATTAACAAATCAAAAGCAATAATGTCTAAAGCTGATAATGCATTAAAACTGAGTTATTCAGGGTTCTCCAAAGAAACAGAACCAATAAGTACATAGGATAATGACGCCTCAGTCCCCTTCAAAGTAGGCACCTTGGAACCTCACACAGTTCCAATCGCCATCAGCTGCCCCATCATATTTTCCTGAATTTCATCAACAGTCTGGAATTCCTTCCCTTCCAAAGGTGGTTTTAGTTTTCGGAAAAGACAGAAGTCTAAGGGTGCCAAATCTGGGCTGTAGGGGGGCTGAGTCACCTAGGGGATTTGATGTTTCGCCAAAAAACTCTTCACAAGACATGATGCATGAGTGGCAACATTGTTGTGATGAAGCTGCCAATCACCAGTTGTCCATAGCTGCGGCCTTCTGAATCATCCAAATAGTTTCTGCAGAGGAATTTTCAAGCTTAATGCAAAATTTGATGCAAATATGTTGCTCTACTCGCTCAGTTATTTTGAATGCAACGGCCACACAGTACACATGCTCAATGGCATCTACCACCCCCACTGACTAGTACAGTGAAGTTGTCATTGTTCACACATGCACATTCCAGTCCACTCTCCTTGGCTGCCAGGTTACATCAATGTTTCTCATACTGTTCTCGTTATGTTAATAATGGCTAGACTGTTTCAGGACTATATCTATCTGTCTGTCTATCTATCTATCTATCTATACAGGTATTCCTCACTCAAAGATACTTCTATTGATTTTTATTTTATTATTTTTTTAGAGAGAGAGGACAGGAAAGAGAGAGAGAGAAGTATTGAATCAATGTGAGAAAGAAACATCGGTTGCCTCTTATACATGTCTTATCAGGGATCGAAGCTGCAACCTAGGTATGTGCCCTGACTGGGGATGGAACCCTTAACCTTTCTGGTGTATGAGATGATGCTCCAACCAACTGAGCCACTTTGCCAGGACTGTAAATATACATATTTTACAAGATATTGGAGCAGGCTGTTATGGAGGCTGGTAAATCCCAAGGTCTGCAGTGTAAATTGTCCAGCTGGAAACTCAGGAGAACTAATGATTAAGTTCCAGTCCAAGTCAAAGCCTGAGAACCAGGAGAGTGGATGGTGTAGTGCTTTTCTGAAGGGCAGCAGGATAAGACCCAGGAAAATCTGGTGTTCTATTTAAAATCCAAAAGCAGGAAAAGAGCTACTATACCAGGGTGAAGGCAGTTAGGAAGAATTCTCTCTTATTTAGTGGATGATCAGTCTCTTTCCTCTATTCAAACCCTCAACTGATTGAAGGGAGCCCACTAAAATTAAGGATATCTTCTTTACCCGTTCCATAGATTTCAGTACTAAATTTATCCAAAAGCATCCTCACAGAAACACCCAGAATACTGTTTGATCAAATATTGAGGCACCCCATGTCCCAGCCCAGCTGGCACATAAAATTAACCATCACAAATCCATCTCTTGTCAAGTTGGCACACTTTGGCATTCCCTTAAGCCATATTTAATCTCCAAATGAAGACAGTAACAAGGTCATGATTCTGTTTAACATGATACAATTTTACATGACGCAACTTTCCTGCATACAACTGAAAATGCATTAACACTTTTTCCACTTTGGGGCGGTGCACCCAAATTGTGCAAAATCATCTGTAAACCAGGCCCAAGTCTTCTCTTCCTCTGTCAGTTGATCATTGGGAACTTCCCATGAGCCATAGGTGCCAACTGAGGAAGAGAAAATAATGGAGTAGAAATGGAGGCCACAGGATTTTGGCCACTTCTTCATGTAACTTACCTGTGCTTTCAGGGCCTGCTGGGTCCTAATGATGTAAATACCACCTCCATTTGGTGATGGAGCACATGTTGCGCACCAGTTTTAGGCTTGGTGGGTCAAATAAGACCTAGTTCATGGTGGGCAGCCTAGGTTGCATGATAATTTGGGGGCCCATGTTTAAGTGTTTAATCTCTTCTATGGCTTAGTAGTAGCCCCAAAACTATTTTTCAAAAAGGGAGTAGTTATTGCTCCAAAATCTTAAGAGCCTACATTGCGATTCACCTATAGGGTTCTGCTAAAGGCTCCAAAGAACACCTGTATCTGCCATTGAGACTAGAAGACCCTTTGGATCTGCCAGATCATATGACTCAGTTGGCAGATCAGCTTGCATGACAGGCTGGACCTGTTGCAGAGCTTTGTCTTGATCAGGGCTCCTCTCAGGACTAGCAGTAACTCTTTTGTGAGGGGCTGCAGTAACACTCAAATAAGAAATGTGTTGCTTCTAAAATCCAGAGGGACTCACTAGGCATTGTGCTTTTATTTATTTATTTTTTGGTTGCAGGAGGGGCTGTATTCAACAAATTATTATTTGTCTTAGAAGAGATATCTTGACATGCCCCACCAAGAAATTTCACTGAGGTATAAGGCCCTTGAATTACTTTTGAGTTAGGTCCCACCCTCTAAAATGCAAATAACTTACCAATAAGCCTAAAGTCATGGCTACTTCCTGCTCACTAAGTCAAATCAGCAAAATGATATCAATGCAATGGGCCAGTGTGATATCTTGTAGAAGGGAAAGGCAGTCAAGATCCTTGTGAACTAAATTATAACATAGAGCTGGACACTTGATATACCCTCGAGGTAGAACAGTGAATGTATACTGCTGGACTTACCATCTGAAAGCAAAGTGCTCCTGGTGGTTCTTATTTATAGGTGTGAAGGAAAAAAGCTTTTGCCAGATCATTAGCTGCATACCAGGTACCAGGTGATGTGTAAATTTGTTAAAAAAAAAAATAAAACCACATCTGGTGCAACAGCTGCAATCGCAGTCACCTTCTAGTTAAGCTTATAATAATTTACAGTTATTTTCCAAAATGCATCTGTCTTCTGCACAGGCCAAACAGGCAAGTTGAATGAGAATGTGAAGGGAATCACTACCCCTGAACTAATGATAGTACTAATCTCTGAAATCCTTCTAGGATTAGAGTATTGCTTTTGGTTTACTTCTTTCTTTTTTTTTTTTTAAGGTAGAGGCAGTTCTAATGATTTCCATGTGGACTTTCTCTCCTAATAGCACTCACACCAGTGGTGAGGGAACTAATGTGGAGATTTTACAATTGATGAATATATCTATGCCAACTATGCATTTTGGAACTGGGAAAATAATTGCAGGATGGGTTCATGGACCCATTGGGAACATCGTGAAATGGACCTGAGCTAAATTCCATTGATCACATGACCTCTACAATCCCCTTACTCTGTCAATAGATCACAGTGATATTTTGATTCTCCTGGAATTAATGTCTGTTCAGAGCTGGTGTCCAGTTGTCCCTGAAAGATCTGAATGTTTCCCTTTCTCCAATGTATGGTACCCTGATAAGAGCCTATACGACCTTTTGGGGAAGGCTGGGAGAAAGATGCATAGCATACATTTTTAAAAGTGTACCTGGGCTTTTCTTTAAGGGCAACTGTCCTCTCCTTCCTTCAAGGGGTGCTGGGTCTATAAAGTGACTCAAGTCTGATAACTGATGCAGCAGCCACAACTGTTTCTTTTCATGATTCATATTAAACTTTTGCTCACTTGACCTACAACTTTTCTATTACACAGGTTAAGTAAAAATGTAGTAGGCTTCTTATCTATTTCACTTCTAGGAACACATGATCAACTAACCAACCCAACCCAGTGAGTCTGCAGGAGTCAAGCTATTCTGATTGCTGCTTTGTCCATTATGGTAAGCACACCCACCTTGCCTTTGGTGTTTGAGGGTCACCAACTTGCCCTTGCCCCCCAGGTTCCAATTCTTCCCATTGCATTTAGGTTTTTCAGTTCAGTAACTGCCCTAAGATTTGGTCTACAGAGAAGAGCAATCATAGAACTAACTCTTCAAGGATGCAGGGATTCCTCTCACAAATTTATTTCTCCTAGTCAATGGTAAAAGGTGTGTCTTTCAGGCCCTCCCAGGGTAGATGTGTAGATCTTCAATGACAAATCCATTTTAATATTCCATTCTCCCTATGTCTCTGAATCTCTATCTCGACACTAAAACAAGGCAGGTCTGGAATTTCTACCTTACTCACTGTGGCCACCTTTTAGTTCATGTACCAGACAACCAAACAAACTGTTAGAACTCTTCCTATCTCCCCGGGATGCGACATTAGATTCATAATCTCTTCTTAGTGAGCTCATATCAATAAATTCAGCCTGATCCAACATTATGTTTCTTATGCTATTATCCCACATCCTTAGTATCCATTTTCACACATGCTCCCCAATTTGTGTCTTTGTGTCTGTTTAAATTAGAAAACTGACTTCCAGTCAGGAAGGCAGTGTAGGCAGACATGACTCACTACTTTGTCCAATCATATAAAAATCACAACTAAAATATAGAATGACTATCCCTCAGAACCATCAGAAATCGAGTTGAATGGAAGTCTGACAATGACGGAATTAGAGAAACCACATCCATCCAGACTGGTAGGAGGGGCGCAGATCTGGAAGTGTTGGTCCCTCACCCACGTGTGGTGGATAAAAATTTGGGAGGGATATCTCCAGAGTGAGGAGTCCTAGCCCCAGACCAGACCCCTAAACTCAGGGTTCCAGTGCCAGGAAGATAATTCCCCACAACTTCTGGCTGCAAATATCAGTGGGGACTGAATCAGTGGAAGAAACTTCTGGAGCCCCAAGAAGTTCCTCTTAAAGAACCCACACATGGACTCATCTATACAGACTCCCTCCCTTTGAGCTCCAGCACAGAAGTAGCAGCTTGAAAGGCACCAGTGGTGTACAGGGAGAAACTGAAGTGTCTGGCATCAAGGCAAGCAGAAGCCATTGTCCCTTTTCTAAGCCCTCCCCCCACAGAGTTGGCAAGTTGGTGCCATATCTGAGATTACATCAGCCTGGCTAACACAATTTGATCTACCTTGGGAGATCCCAATAGACTTTGCACCACCCAACTTATGGGCCCACCCAAGCTGCTTTTCCATATGAATGGCTGGTGTTGACTCCTGCTACACAACTTCCTAAATCCTCTCAAACAAGCAACAGCTGGCTTTAGTGAGCCCCAGGCCTGGCAATAGCAGCAGTCAGCCTAGATTCACAGGTTGGCTTTGCATGGAAATCTCCAAGCCCAGCACAAGTAGCAGCCATCTCAGATTGCTTTATAGCTCTGGCAGGGTGACCCCGGGCAAAATATAGGTGGGGGCTGACCTTGTCCTGCACCACCCAGGAAACCCCAGGGCCAGAGCAACTAGTGGACAGCTACAGACCACTTTGGAGCACCATCACCCTGTCCCTGCACAGCTGATTTTCCATGGAGGGTGGAGGTTGGTGGTCAGTGGTCACAGCCAGTCCTTGCAGCTCACTGGCCTAGGTTAATCCCTTCCATTGATCTGCCTACAGCAACCAAGGCTCAACAACAACAGGAGGGTGTACTCAGCCAAGAAGAAGGGTGCACCTTGAGTACCCAATTTGGGTGATAGAGGAGGCTGTGCCACTGGACCCTACAGGACACCAATTACATTAGGCCACACTACCAAGACACAGAGTCAAAGCAGCTCTACCTAGTACATAGAAACAAATACAAGGAGGCTGCCAAAACGAGGAGAGAAAGAAACATGGCCCAAATGAAAGAACAGATCAAAATGATAGAAAAAGAGCTAAAAGAAATGGACATAAGCAATATATCAGATACAGAGTTCAAAACACTGGTTATAAGGATGCTCAAGGAACTTAGTGAGGACCTCAACAATATAAAAAAGATCCAATCAGAAACAAAGGATATACTAATTGAAATAAAGAATAATTTACAGGGAAACAACAGTAGAGTGGATGAAGCTGAGAATCAAATCAATGAAATGGAACATAAGGAAGTGAAAAAAGAAAAGAAAAAAATCAATCAGAACAACAAGAAGAAAAAAGAATACAAAAATATGAAGATAGTATAAGCAGCCTCTGGGACAACTTCAAGCAGTCTAACATTCATATCATAGGGGTGCGAGAAGGAGAAGAGAAAGAGAAAGAAATGGGAAATCTATTTGAAGAAATGAAGAAAACTTCATGAATTTGGTGAAGGAAATAGACATGCAAGCACAGGAAGCACAGAGCCCCAAACAAGATGGATGCAAAGAGACCCACTCCAAGACACATCATAATTAAAAAGCCAAAGGTTAAAGACAGAATCTCAAAACCAGCAAGAAAAAAGAAGTTAGTTACCTATAGGAGAGTTCTCATAAGACTGTCAGCTGATTTCTCAAAAGAAACTTTGCAGGCTAGAAGGGATTGGCAAGAAATATTCAAAGTCATGAAAAACAGAGACCTACAGCCAAGATTGCTCTACCCAGCAAAGATAACATTTAGAATTGAAGGACAGATTAACACAAGAAAAAACTAGGGTTCATCATCACCAAATCATTATTATATTAAATGTTAAAGGTACTTATTTAAGAAAAAGAAGATCAAAACTATGAACAATAAAGTGGTAAAAATACAGATCTATTAATATTTGAATCTAAAAAGCAAACAAGAATAACCGAGACAGAATCATGGATGTAGAGAGTGTTTTTATAGTTGCCAGATAGGAGGAGGGTATGGGGAGAGTGGGTGAAGAGGTAAGGGGATTAAGAAGTACAAATAGGGCCCTGGCTGGTGTGGCTCAGTGGGTTGAGCACAGGCCTGTGGACCAAAGGGTCACCAGTTGATTCCCAGTGAGGGCACATGCTTGGGTTGCAGGCCAGGTCTCCAGTAGTGGGTATAAGCACTACTGAGATGCAACCACACATTGATGTTTCTCTCCCTCTCTTTCTCTCTCTCCCTTCCCCTCTCTCTAAAAATAAATAAAATCTTTAAAAAATATATTTTAAAAAAGTATAAATAGGTAGTTACAGAATAGCCAAGCAGATGTAAAGTACAGTGTAGAAAGTGGAGTAGCCAAAGAACTTATACACATGACCTATGGACATTAACAATGGTGGAGGGACTACCTGAGGGAAGAGAGGTGTTGGGTGGATGGTGCATAGGGGAAAAATCAGGGCAACTGTAATAGCATAATCAATAGAATATAATTTAAAAAAGAAAATAAGGATGAATACAAACATTTTGCTAAAAAATAAATTAGAAAACTCAGGTAGCTCTTTTGGAGTGTAATACACCTTTTCATAGGTCACACTTTTCTCTCATCTTTCAAGGTCTTCTGGGACTCGAGTCTATTTGGGTCTAAAAGCAAAGAAGGGTGGCACAAGTGAGTGCATCCTGAAAAGAATTAGCATTGGTTTTGCATGGCCAGTGTCTTGGGGGAGTTTTCTGTTTTCTCAGGTAGCAGAGTTAATCCCTTTAGAGTGCATGAAGAGGCCACTTCCACTAAGTATAGAGAAGCTACTTCCACTGGAAATGAAAACTCATCAGAATTTAGGGCTCAATGTCTCCAACTTCATCAAGTTCTCCTATATATCCCATTCCAACTTTCAGGATCTTATTCTTTCCCAATCAATGCCCTCACTTTAACAGTAGACACCCTTGTATTTTAACACAACAAGTTGCAGAATGAGATTTTTGGTTTGATTTTCATCAATTTTAGTCTTCAGCTACAGTAGAGAAGGGTCTCCTTCAGGGAATTTTAAGGTCATTTGTGCAACACTTGAGTTGGGAGAGTTCATTCCTTTCTTTCCCCACTTTGTCCAACAACATTAGGAGTAACTAAACAATCTCATTATACTTGTTAGTTTGACCAATTTGTTTGAAATTATCATGTACAGTTACCCAGATACTTGCTTCTTATAAGTGGGTTATTAGAAGTATCCAATATTGGTATTTTGCATATGTTTATTGCCAGATCACATCATGGACTATCAGTGTTTTCTTCATTATGGGTAATAGAGTCATTAACATCCTAAGTCTAATCAGACAACATAGCCAGTCTCAGAAACCCAAGAACCAATTTAGAAAGCTGATCCTTAACATTCTATTACTCTAGAACCACTTTCTGTACCAAGATTTTGCCAATAAATTCTATGAAACATTTAATGAAAAATAATACCAATCTTAAATTATTTCAGATAATAGAGAAGGAGAAAATAATCCCAAACTAATCTGATGAGGACAGCACAATCCTGATAGGAGAACTTTACAAAGACATTAAAAAAACAATTTTAGAGCAATAGCCCTCATAAATGTAGTGCAAAAATCCTTAACAAAATGTTAGCAAAGCAAATGCAATAATTTCTAAAAATGATAATGCACCATGGCCAAGTGGTATTTTTCTGAGTAATTTAAGATTATTTTAACATTTAAAAATCAATCAATGAAATCCACAATAGTGTAAATTAAAGGAGAAAAACCTGTGATGTGTCAAATATCATTATTTTAATATATAAAGGCAAAAGATATGACCAAATATAAAACCCATTCACAGTATAGAAAAAAAAAATTTCTTAGCAAGCTTGAAACAAAAGGGATCTTCCTCATTTTGATAAATGGTATCAATGAAAAATCTACAACTTTTATCATACCTAATATTCTCTCTAAGACTGGGATTTATACATGGCCATCTATTCTTACTACTTATATTCAACATGTCATTGAAGGACCTGGATATTACAATAAGTGAACAAAAAAAAGAAATAAAATAAATGTGGATTGGAATGCAGTAAGTTAAACCATCTCTCTTCAGAGACAACATGATAGCTTTTAGTAGGGGAAAAAAACCCTAAAGAGTTAACAACAATAACAACAATTTAAAAAATCTTCTTAAACTAATAAGTGAAGTTCACAAAACCTGCAACATACAAAACTCAATGATATTTCTGTATCCCAGAGCAAACAATTAAAATATTTGAATTTCTTTTATAATTGTATGCAAATATACATAAAAGTACATAGGAATACAATTTTAAAGGTCAAGCTAAACCTCCGCTTCTAAAACCATGACATTGCTCAAACAAATAAAGAGACATATTCATAGTTTAAAAACTCCAACATTTTAATGTTGTCCATTTCTCAAAAATTAATCTGTAGATTGCATATGATCTCAACTAGAATCCCAGTAGACATTTTTCTAGAAATTGAAAAGCTTATACTAAAATGTATACAAATATGCAGTGGACCTAGAACTTTCAAAACAATCTTGCAAAACTAAGCTGGAAGGCTTGTACTGCCTAACTTCAAGACCTCCTGTAAGTTATATCAGTTAAGACAGCATGCGTTTGTCATAAAGAGAGACAAGTAGATCAATCAAATAAAATAGAGGGTTCAATAATCCATGTTTTTTAAAAAGATTTTATTTAGTTATTTTTAGAGAGGGGAAGGGGGGAGAAAGAGAGGGAGAGAAACATCAATGTGTGGTTGCCTCTTATGCATCCCCTACTGGGATACCTGGCCCATGACCCAGGCATGTGTCCTGACTAGGAATCGAACTGGTGACCCTTTGGTTTGCAGGCCAGCACTCAATCCACTGAGCCATACCAGCCAGGACTAAATTGATATTAATAAAGAAAACTGACTTTCAATAAAGATACCAAAACAATTTAATGAGGAAAGAACAGTCTTCTCAACAAATGATACTGGAGTAACTGAATATCCATATAAAAACAAAAAAAAATACAGGTACCTTTTCTCATGTCATACACAAAAATTGTTTGTGATGGATCATAGACCTAAAGAAAGAAACTAATTTTTTAAATTTTTTAGAAGGGTACATACAAAAATACTTTTATCATTATGTAAAACTTTAATAATGTGAATAAAGAAGCCATAATATAAGAAAAAAACTATTAATACAGTTCAACACCAGGAAGACAAACAACCCAATTAAGAAATGGTCAAAAGACCTGCATAGAAACTTATCTAAACAGAACATACAGATGGACAATAGACATATGAAAAAATACTCAACATCTCTAGCCATCAGAGAGATGCAAATTAAAACCTCAATGAGATATCATCTTATACTTGTCAGAATGGTTACCATCAATAAATAACAACAAATGTGGGCGAGGATGTGGAGAAGAGGGAACCCTAGTGCACTGTCAGTGGGAACAGTCTGGTGCAGCCACTATGGAAAACAATATGGAATATCCTTAAAAATTTTAAATGGAAGTCCCTTTTGACCCAGCAATTCCACTTCTGGCAATATACCCCTAAAATCCCAAAACACCAATTAAAAAGAATATATGCTCCCTTATGTTTATAGCAGTGTTATTTACAATACCCAAGGTTTGGGAACAGCCTAAATGCCTATCAGTAGATGAATGGATAAAAAGCTGTGGTATATTTATACAATGGACTTTTATGCAGTAATAAAAAAGAAGAAGCCCATTTTTGCAACAGCATGGATGGGCCTGGAGAAAATTGTGGTAAGTGAATTAAGCCAGTTGGTGAAAGAAAAATACCACATGATCTCACATATATGAATCTAATGAACATAATAATGAACAAAGAATGACAGGGGTTTAGATCCATAGAACAGACTGACAGCTGCCAGAAAGGAGGGGGGTGGGTAGGGGAACAGGGTAAAAAATGGTGAAAGGATTAACCAAAGAACATTTATGCACAACCTATGGAAACAGACTCAAGATGGGGATTGGCTTGGGGAGGGGCAAGTGTGGGGTTGGGTGGAGGTGGGAAAGCGAGCAAAAGTAGGAACAACTGTAACAGCATAAACAATAAAAATGAAATTAAAAAAGAAAAGTTTTAAACTATATATATTGACAAATCTTACTTGACAAAGGACTTGTATCCAGATTATATTCAGAATTCTCATGATTCAATAATAAAAAAAAAGTTAATCCAATAAAAATATGGGCAAAAGATGTGAATAGACACATCTCAAGTTAAGTTACACAAAGGGTCAATAAGTACATGAAAATGTACTCAGCATAATTAATCATCAGAGAAAAGTAAATTAAAATGATGTACCACAAAATACCAAATAAAATGGCTAAACTGTAAAAACTAACAGCAGTTGGTACTGCATGGACCTGGAGTGCCTGGAACTCTCAAACATTGCTGGTAAAAATGCAAAATGGTAGAGCCACCTTGAAAAAGGTTTGGCAGTTTCTGTTAAATTGCTTTACTTTGATCCAGCACTCCACTCCTCGGTGTTTATCTAAGGAAAATGAACAGGTGTCCACACAAAGACTTGGACCCAAACATTCACACAGCTTAATTTCAATAGCTAAAAACTAGAAGCAATCCAAACGGGCACCTGTAAAAATATAGATGAACAAACTAGTCTGTAGCTGTAAGGCAGAATACTACTTAACAATAATAATGACTTGTTCGTTCACTAACCCACACAAATGACTCCCCAATAACAGGCAGAGTGAAAGAAGAGAGATACAAACAGAACTTGCTGAATGATTCTGTTTATGTTAAGTTTTAGGACAGGCAAAATTTCTAAAGTGAGAAGGAAATCAGAATACTCTTTGTCTGGGTTGTGATGAACAGGATGCACCGAAACTCTCTGGGAGACAAGAGTGCCCCGTATTATGATAGAGCCATGAACTACATGTTGCTCAGTTGTGTCCACTTTCTTTAGAACTGTACATCTAAAATTTCTGTGTTTTGGTATATGAGATTTACCTCAACAAAGCAAAATTAGAATCCCCTACTATTACTACTACTGCTACTACTACTACCACCAATCAAGGGGTAGATAGAAAATGGATGACAGTGTAGAGAAAACAAGAAGGGCAAAGTGTCAGTAATTATAGAAGTTAGATAATAGGTCCATGGGGTTGTGACACACTATTTTGTTTACTCTTTATAAGTTTTAGATTTCCTGTAATAAAAAGTTAAAATTAATTTGATATGCAATACAAGCAATATGGCAAAGATTGGAAAATGGGGTTATCCAGTAATCATTTAAGATTCAAATCCTTATTGTATTTTATTTAAAAATAAATCTAATTGCTCAAGTGTACAAATAAAATATTTTTAAAACAAAAAAATGATAATAAGACAAGCAGCCCAATTAAATAGCAGCAAAAAAAAAAATTTGAACACACACTTCACAAATATACAGATGGCCAAAAAGCATATGAAAAGATGCTCACCATTATTAGTCATTAGGGAAATGCAAATTAAAACCACAATGAGATATCACTATGACCAAAATAACTAGAATGAAAAAGTTCAATAATACTAAGTGCTGACAAGGATGTGGAACAACTGGTGGGAATGTAAAGTTAAATATACGATTTTCAAACTTTCTAGCATTTTCACTCCAAGATATTAAAATAAGGAAAATAAAACATATGTCCACACAGAGACATGAAGTTGTATTCATTATAATAAAAAACTGAAAACAACCCAAATACTTATGAAGCGGAGAATGGATAAACAAGTTTTGGAATGTCCACACAATTGAATGCATTTCAGCAATAAAAAGGAAGAAACTACTGTTATGCATATCATGGCTGAACCTCAGTAGCATTGTGTCAAGGGAGCCAAACACAAAATATTATACATTCTAAAATTCCACTCATAGGAAATCCTATGAAAGGAAAAGAATGTAGTGAAGAAAATCAGATTGATGGTTGCCAGGGTTCAGTGACTGGGAGGGGGAAACTGATGGCCAAGAAGCTTGTAAGAACTTGTTGGCATGAAAGAAATACTTCATGTTGTGATTGTTTGTAATAGCGATACCATAGCTGTACGCGTTTGACAAAACTCATAAAGTCAAACACTTAAAAAGGGCAGATTTTGCAAATTATATATTGGGAATGTGTTTTTACATACTCAGAATATATCTTCCATGGGTGGTTTAATTTTCTTCCTAATATGTACTAATTTACTTCCTAATACATGTCATTTTGTTTTTGACAAATGACAAGTATGACCACAGAAACTGCCACAGTACAAAAACCCATTAAACATGAACATATAAAATGGAAACCAGGCTTGTACTTTGGCACGGGTGCTTAAAAGCTCAGGAAACACTAAGTTCTACTTTGACTCAGTCCTATGACTTATAGTAAAATGACCTCCTACTGAAGTTGCTAATGGACAGTGTGTCTTTAAATACACAATTCTCAAATCAGTTCTAAGTAAAGGCTGACCTCTTATATGATATTCTACTTGCTGACTTTACCTTCTGGTCACAAATTGCTTCTGTAAGTTGATCCCTAGGGTTCTTTCACGGCCTCTGTCTTCTTTCTGAGTTGGAGAAGTGGAAAGAGCTCAGTTGTTGATATTCACATGGGTGAAAATGGGGCACAGAGAATGTCCAGTCATTTGACTAGGGGTAGTATCAACCTACAAAGCTTTTACTTCTTTTTTTTTTTTTTTACTGTTTTAAGGATGAAAAATTCAAAATGTATCTTAGTAGCATCCATGGAAATTCAGAATGTGAATAATCTTCCTGACATATTTAAACTCCCAGTTGCCATTTGTGGTGCCAGGAGTCACAGAATGCAAAGGACACAATAGGCATTCTTGGTTTTTAGAATAGCATCACTTAGGGAGAGCTGGCAACTCCAGCTTTCTGACAGCTTCCTAACAGTATTTGCAGTCAGTCAGATGTCTGGTAGCAGCACAGGAAAGATCTAACAGAGAGGATTGGGGTTGTGCCTGCTGTTAAGCTCAATGCCAACAGTCACTGCTTTGGGGCTCCTTCTCAGAACTGTGTCCTAGCAACAGGTATTTCTAGAAACAAGAATGTGCAGTGTGTGTGTGGTGTGTGTGTGTGTGTGTGTGTGTGTGTGTGTGTGTGTGTAGTGGGGGGTGTTGAGGGAAGGGAAAGAAATATCAAGGAGATGGTTTTCTATATAGTCCTCAGTTGGATACATCAATTTTATTTATTAATTCTGATTCTTGGCCATATGTCAAAATTGTGGTGGGAAGTCTCTCATTCTCCCCTTGAATCCCAGGATCCCTCCTACTGCACCATTCAGACTCCAACTGAGTGAGGTACTATGCTGAGAATGGAATAGCAAGGGAAAGACTAGACAAGAAGACCTGGCCTTTGCAATAAACCAGGATAAACCAAGCAAGCAGAGGTGCTTATGGAATTATGAAGATGTGAAAAGTTGAAGATACAAGAAGAGGCAGAATTGAAAGGTCTTGGTGACCTAATCAGGTGTGGGAATTAAACACAGAATTCTGGCTTGAGTAACTGGGTAGAGAACAGCATCATTTATAAATCTAGGAAAACAGAAAATGTTGCTAGCTGGGTTGGGGGTAATGGGAAATATAGCCATAAATGGGTTATATGTGAAATTCAACAGGAATCTTAAACGGTGGGACAAATTGCATGACCCCATTGTTTTGTTGTTATTGTTTAATATTCTATGTGTCTTTCTCTGGCCTTACTTTTTTTTAATACACTTTAATGTCCACTTGCTTTGTTTACTCAAATCCCCTAACAGACACCTAACTTCTTTTAGTTCTTTGAATGCTCCTTGTCCTCTCTCACCTCCGTGACTCTGCATGTGCCTTTCTTTCTTGATGCTCTTGTCTCTCTCTCTCTCTAGTTCTCTTTCCTTGGCTCTCTGCTCTTCACCCTTCAATTTTCCCCCTTAGCCATCACTTCCCCTGGGAACTTCCTTGCACCATTCCCAACCTCCCCATGCCCCCATGAGGTAATTCTGTGATGGAGCTCTACTTCCTTTGTCATAGTGCTTATCACCAGTATTGAAATTGGACCTTTGCCCTGTTAATAATTTAGCCCAA
>VMDR010024882.1:0-14783 GCA_007922815.1 Macrotus californicus | reverse complement strand
TTTTTGGGTGGTGGGATATCAATCCTTTTTTAACTGGTTATATATTCCCACTACTCCTATAATAGCCTGTACAAAGTGACAGGTAATAAACATTTGTTGAATGGGTGGATCTTTTCAGATTAAAATTATAGGTAAGGTACAAGGGGAAAAAACTAAATTCCAGCTGTATTTTTGCTCCCTATTAATCATTACTAAAATATTTACTGGGGGCCTAAGAGGTACAGACCATTCCCTCTTATGGTTTTCCCTGATACTTCAGTTTTATAGACTAGAGTCACAAGTGTTTAAGCTGTAACGGTTTGCTACAAAGAAGAGAAATATTCTTGTAATTGAAATGTTTTTCTTGAGGGTGAAGTATCTACTTTTTTTTTTTTTTAGTATCTTGACACTTGGTTTCTGTGTATATTGATTTTATGGCCCAGTACTGGTGTGGATGGTGTGGATTGCAAATCTGCAGTTACTCTGTTTTAATTATCTTGAAATTATCTTTAGAACCACTCAAAAAAAGAGAATTCTTTTTGCTATCCCTTTGTACCTACAATTTCTCTTCTGTGCTCATCTACCTATGAGCTAGAACACTGAACTTCTATAAATATATAGTATTATGGAAGAAAGGCAATTTTTCTGTAGCTCTGCTGCTACAGTGATACGGAATTTAAAGCTACAGAATGTGAACATTAAGTGGTATGTGTAATTTGGATTGACTATAACATCGTAAATATTGATATTTAGAGCTTGAGTTGATTAAAAATTGTGTAGTACTTTTACCTTATTTCTGAAAGACTGAGGCTATAGTCACTTTTAATTGCTGTGAAATCTCAAATATTCTCTGATATTTCAGTTTTGGAAAGATAAGCAGGCCTTTTTGTTGTTTTTGTGTATAATTAGCTTAACCTATTTACTCATTTTAAAAGGCTTTATAGAATTCATTTTGTATAAATATTTAATTGTTCTTAGGACAATGGGTTTAATCCCTAGGTCATATTTTAATAAGTTTTCTTTTCATAGTTTGAAATAGAACATCATTATTTTTGGTGAAAAATGTCTTAGTATTTAAATGACATTATTGAATTATATTACAAAATGCCAAATTGGTAAGAGACAGAATTTTTTTTTTTGTACTTTGAGGTTTGGTATTCATGAATGTAGGAAAGTGGCAAACATTTACTTTGAAAATCTACGCATAAAATTGTATTTATTTGAATGTGAATATTTAAATAAATCATGTGGATCGTCTAAATATTAAAGTATGATTTTACACACTGTACTAGGCTTGATGAAGAACTGTAGCCATTTTCTGAATCCATTTAGAAACTTCCCCAAAAGGATCAGTGGTTTTCTTTGTGATGAGAGAACTTTTATAAAGAAGTAATAGCCTTCTGGTCAAGATGGAGTTGGAGGTAGCCTCCAAGAGCTTTACCTCCTTGTGTAACCATAGAAAGAATTATAGCTAGATCTCAAAACAAATAATACCTAGAACCGTCAGAAAATCGAGCTGTATGGAAGTCTAACAACCCAGAATTTAAAGAAGCCACATTCATCCAGACAGGTAGGAGGGGCAGAGTTGTGGAGAGTCATGGAGATGCACCAGTGGTGGAACTAAGGATCCCACATTCACATGACGGGTGAAAATCAGGAGGGATACCTTGGGAGTGAGCAACCCCAGCCCCAGGCCATACTACACAGCCCAGGGTTCCAGTGCCACGAAAATAATTAGCTTCTGGCTGTAAAAACTAGTTGGGGTTGGGGTGGCAAAAGAAACTGCTGGATTTTTCAGCTTAAAGGGCCTACATGGACTTAGAACATATACAAACTTACCCACTCTGGGATTTACCACCAGGGCAACAGCTAGAAGGGAGTGCCAGTCACATATGGGAAGTGGGTAAAGTGCCAGGAAATGGATTGAATGCCAGCTAAACCTCCAGAGGCTGGGCAGCAGCATTGTCCCCTCTCCAAGCCCTCCTCCCACACAGAAGCATAGCATAGAAGTTGGTTGCCCCACCCTGGCAATTACCTAAGGCTCTGCCCCACGCAATTTACAGGTGCCTTGTCTACAATACGCCATGCTACTAAGATAGGGAGACTGCCAAAATTGAGGAGACAAAGAAATATGGCCCAAATGAAAGAACAGAACAAAACACCAGAAAAATAGCTAAAATAAAACAGAGATAACCAACCTGTAAGAGGCAGAGTTAAAAACACTGGTGATCAGGATGCTCAAAGAACTTATTAAGTATGGCAACAACATAAAAGAAGAAATGTAGGTTACACTAAATGAATAAAGAAAAATCTACAGGGAACAATCAATAGAGGAGAGGAAGCCAGGATTCAAATAAACGATTTGGAATATAAGGAAAAAGTAAGCATTCAACCATTCATAACAGCAAGAAGGAAAAGGAATTTAAAAAAAACTAGGATAGTATAGGGACCCTCTGGGACATCTCCAAACATGCCAACATCCGAATCATGGGGATGCCAGAGGGAGAAGAGGAAGGCCAAGAAATTGCAAACTTACTTGAAAAAAATAAGGAAAGAAAACTTCCCTAATCTGGCCAAGGAAATAGACATACAAGTCCAGGAAGCACAGAGAGTCCCAAATAAGTTGGACTCAAAGAGGACCACACCAAGAGATATCATAATTGAAAATGCCAAAGGTTAAAGATGAAGAGAGAATCTTAAAAGCAGCAAAAGAAAAGCAGAGAGTTACCTACAGAGGTGTTCCCGTAAGACTGTCAGCTGATTTCTCCAAAGAAACTTTGCAGACAGGAAGGAACTGGCAAGAAATATTCAAAGTGATAAGAAGAAGCAAGGACCTACAACCTAGATTACTCTATCCAGCAAAGCTGTCATTTAGAATTGAAGGGCAGATAAAGTGCTTCCCAGACAAGTTAAAGCTAAAGGAGTTCATCATCACCAAGCAATTATTATATGAAATGTTAAAGGGAACTATATACGAAAAAGATCAAAACTATATGAATATTAAAATGGCAACAAATTCACAACTATCAATGACTGAATCTAAAAAACAAACTAAGCAAACAAGCAGAACAGGAACAGAATCATAGATACAGATATCATTTGGAATGTTATCAGCAGGGAGGGGGAAGGGAGAGAATGGGGGGAAAGGTGTGGGGACTAAGAAGCATAATTGGTAGGTACAAAACAGACAGGGGTAGGTTAAAAATAGTATAGGAAATGGAGAAGCCAAGGAACTTACGTGCATTACCCATGGACATGAACTAAGGTGGAGGTATTGGTGGAGGGAAGGTGGGTCAGTGGGTGGCGGGGAGCAAAAGGGGAAAAATTGGGACAACTGTAATAGCATAATCAATAAAGTATATTTTTTTAAGATTTTATTTATTTACTTGAGAGAGAGGAAGGGAGGGAGAAAGAGGGAGAGAAACAACGTCTGGTTGCCTCTTTCTCGCCCCCTACTGGGGACCTGGCCTGCAACCCAGGCATGTGCCCTGACTGGGAATCAAACCGGCTACTCTTTGATTCTCAGGCCGGCACTCAGCCACTGAGCCACACCAGCCAGGGCTCAATAAAATATTAAAAAAAAAAAAAAGAAGTAATGGCTTTTGGCTCGGAGGAGGCTTAGGTGAATCTTTCTTCTGTTGTCCCGAATCTGGGTTCATCCAACACCAGCTTCCTCCACCATGCTGCCAATGTTCGACCCCGGTGAGATCAAAGTTGTGTACCTGAGGTGCACTGGTGGGGGAGTTGGTGTGATATCTGCCCTGGCCCCCAAGATCAGCCCCCTGGGTCTGTCTCTGAAAAAGGTTGGTGATGCTATCACCAAAGCAACTGGTATTTGGAAAGGTCTGAGGACTACAGTGAAACTGGTTATTCAGAACAGACAGGCCCACTTCATACCTTCTGCTTCTGCCCTGATCATCAAAGCCCCCAGAGAGCCACCAAGAGACAGAAAGAAGCAAAAGACATTAAGAACAGTGGAAATAGCACTTTTGATGAGTTCGTCAACATTGCCCAACAGACGCAGCGCTAATCTTTAGCTAGAGAACTCTGTGGAACCACTAAAGAGATCTTAGGGACTGCCCAGTCTGTGGGCTGCCATGTTGATAGCTGCCACCTTCCTGACATTGTAGATGGCATCAACAGTGGTGCAGTGGAATGCCCAGCTAGCTAAGAACTACATAGTAGTGCTTGCTTTGGCAGCACATATACTAAGAACTACAAAGGAAAATATTTCAATTAAAAATCATTTGATAACCCCCCCCCAAAAAAAAAAGTGATAAATGGACTTTTAAAAAATCTGGTAATTTCCAAAGGAAAGTATTTTTAGCTATGAAGTTAATATGAATAAACTACACCTATGGAATCTTTGATTTTAAAAGATATAAACTTATTGATGAATGTAGAATCTGACATGAAGTTGACCTTTCTCTGCCATTAGAAGAATACTCTTAATGATTAGTATGAAAATTTAAAATAATGGGGCACATAGATAGGTGAAATGTTATATTCCTCACTGTGTTGCACACTCCCCATCCCCCGTTAGAAATAGTAGGTGAAATCTTGATTAGAAGATGTAGTAAGTCAAGGCATATTGATGATAGGCAGTATATAGATGGGTACTTTTTGTAGGTTTCGTGAGGTGTCAAATATGAGTTCATAGTCACTTGTTTGACTTAGGTGTATGTCAGTGGGGTTTTAAGTTTACCATGTGGAAGGGAATGAGCACTTATCAGAACAGAAGGAAATGTGTGGTTAAACGGTTTCAGCTATAACTGTAGACTATTTCCCTTGGTCCAAATGGGAGGAGAAATGGAACTTCATGTTTCTGGCTTGTTTTTAAATGTAAGTAGAAATTGATCCAGCATGGTTGATTGGAGTCCTTAACAGGAAAAATGGTTGTGTGTAGTAGTGGAGGGGAATGACATAAGTACTGTATTGAAAAGGCATAAATCCTATAGGTGTTATTTTATAGGTTTTGGAACTTTTCTACCATGTTTATAATTATTGGTAGTCAATTATTCTTATTAAGCCTCTCTAAAAACAAGAATGCCCCAAAATTTTTTGTTGAAGAAATTGAGTAAAGGAAAAGTTAGTATTTCCAGCTTTTTCCTCATAATTAGAAGCTGTTTTACTGATTTTATATAATTATAGGTAATAAATAATGCAAATTTTAGCTCACAAAAGCACTAATGCTCACATAAAATATCTTTGTTGTAGGCAAATAAAGAACCTTATTTATAAAGATACATTTGGTAACCTGGTATACTGAAAATTTATTGAAGTCCTGCTTCCTCTGTAGGACTTTAAAAATTGTGATAAGACAGTTAATGATTTTTTTTTTTAAAAACTTGCCCCAGCTGGTGTGGCTCAGTGGATTGACTGCCGGCCTGCAAGCCAAAAGATCACTGGTTCGATTCCCAGTCAGGGCACATGCCTGGGTTGTGGGCCAGGTCCTCAGTTAGGGGCACGTGAGAGGCAACCACACATTGATGTTTCTCTCCCTTTTTGTCCTTCTCTTCCCTTCCCCTCTCTCTAAAAATAAATAAAATCTTTATTTTTTTTTTGAAGTAAAAAATAAAACAAAATTTTAAAAAATCTACGCTGACTTTTGTTTAGAAGCCCATGATAAATGAGGTAGTGAAGACCTAAAATAATGTGTTTGTAACCTAAAATAGAGTTTTAAAGTAACTAATAGAATAGTATAGTGTTAGGGTTGGGGATATTGTAGGAACTGTACTAAATTTTTTCTTAATATTTTTTACTACATCACAGTAAAACCTTCACCTCAAGATCATAGCATTAGAACCTTTTCTTTCTCGATGGGTCCTTAATTGCTCTTGAGAATAATTATAGTTTCAAGAAATATGAGAATTAATTTGGTGATTAAAAATAGAAGCGATCTGAATTTTGGAATCATACCTAAAGTGACTTTTGCTCTAGGGTTATTTATTTACTGGAAAAAGAATGGTAAATAAATAAATGTTATATCAGTTTAGGTTGTTTGCTTAGAAGCAGAAGAAATCAACTCTGGCTAACTTAAGTTTAAAAGAAAAGCAGCATTTCTTACTTGATTTGGGGTGGTGAACACACAATACAATATACAGATGATATATTGTAGAATTATACACCTGAAACCTTACAGTCCTATTAACCAGTGTCGCCCCAATAAATTCAAATAAAAATAAGTAAGTAAAGCAAGCAAGTGGCATTGCTTATCAGGAAGCTATGAGGTTGCTTATAAAACTGAAGGGAAGTGTGTAAAAGAGCTTGACCCTGGGTGGCTGTAGGGATCCAAACAGAGGGAAGCACTGCGTGCTCTTTTCGGGGGCTAGTGAATTCCAGCTATTTTCCATCTTTGTACCTTTTTACTCAAGATTCAAAAATCAAAGTACCTGATTTTCCTAGCTTCAGCTGGAAGAGCAGTGATGTCTACTTCAAGTTATTATCTTACTATAGTTTTTTTAAAATCTGTAAAACTTCTTTTTAAGAAATAACCTGAAAGAATTGTAACTAGAAATAAAGTCCTGGTAAACCAGATTAGTTTAATTTATAGATTATGGTCAGAGGCTATCGTTGATATACTTATATACCTGTAATTCTTAATTTTACAGTCATTTTATTTTTTTTTTATTTCCTAAGAAAACCACAGTCTTCATAAGTAACTTTGTCCTTTGTTTTTCATGTGTCTGACGGCTTACTGGTTTTCATCCTTCTTTTCTGTGTCTTAGGTGTATTTGAAGGCTCCCATGATTCTCAATGGAGTTTGTGTTATCTGGAAAGGCTGGATTGATCTCCAGAGACTGGATGGTATGGGCTGCCTGGAATTTGATGAGGAACGAGCCCAGGTAGGGCGACTTCAGGCTTAAGAGTGTGGTCCATCTATGTATCCCTAATCTTACCTTTGCCTAGGGATCTATTTTACCCAGTCTTTAAGAGTAAGTATAGAAAGTCTCATGTTCAAGTAATGTTGGGGAATTCTAAAGATGTTGAAACCCAAATTCTGGTCCTGATTTTAGGTAAGTTTTTTTCCTCAGTGGTTCTAAATTTCATTTGATTACCTTGATCTGCTCAGTGGGCCACTTCAAAGTCCAGTAAATGGTTCTGTTTAATATTTGTTCTAGATCTTTAGAACATTATGAAAACGGAAAAAAAAAAAACAACGGTTTAAAATAAAATGTAGGAGCAGTACTTTTGAAATGGCAGAGGGAAGAGCTTGGCACATCCTCTCCCCAAAAAGCAACAATTAATCTGGACAAAATTGTAAAAAACAAAACATAACAAAAATCCATTTAAGGTCTCTGGACATTAACCAAAGTACATAAATTGAGAGGCATTTGTTCAAAAGAAACTACTGAATTTCAGTAACAACAGTAGTAGTCTGTCATTTTAGTCAGGAGCTGCTCCCATTTTTTCCCTCAACTGCATGGTCCCTTGAGTTCTACCCTCAGCAGGCAGGGCAAACCACGAGGGCTGGCAGCTCTCTTCTGTTATCAGAGGGGGCTGACTTTGTTTAGAACAGTGCTTGGAAAAATTCATGCCCAGGGATGTTCTCAAAAACAGTAGAGGTCTCTGGCAAACAATCCAGGAAAGCTAATGTTGCAGGAAGCAACAAAATGGCAGACTAGCCAGAAGTTTATCAGGGAGATCTAGGGAAAGAGATAGCTAAAGTGGGTCCTACTAAGATCGCACTTACCCCTCATGGTCTAGATGGCTGTGTGCATATACAAGGCCACAGGTGTTCAGGAGAGAACAAAGAGGGCCTTTGCAAGATGGTAATTCCTGGCGGAATACAGGTAGACTAATAAGTTCCCTGCACCTTGACAGGATTCCCCAAGCCACACAGAGATCCAGTGACAAAGGATGGAAGCCTATTGACTCCAAATGTTTAAGCAAAACTTCTGACCAGTCATTGGCTGACCAGGGGCAACCCTCAGAAAGCAAGGCCTAAAAAAAAAAACTAAGCAGTGACATCAGAGGCTGCCCACTGCTGGGGAAACAAGATTCTACAGAATTAGTCCAGGCAAGTCACCAAACGAGCAAAAACCAGTGATGCAACAGGTTGAGTTTATACTCGGGAAAATTTCTGGTCGGGTTGACTTCTAAAACTGAAATATTTTATTAGAATGATAGGTAAAAAATTAGTTTAACCCACAACATTTTCCATACTTAGAATTTTTCAAGCCTTGTTGCCCCAGTCCACAAATTGAACTTTATCACTACAATAATAGGTTTTACGTAATTTAAAAATTTCAAAGCAGGGGATCCCAACCATCCAGTCAGCAGTCAGAACTTCTCTGTGGCTTTCTCCATTCCAAAATCATATGTAAAGAGGCAGTGAACATAGAAATTAAGAGTAGGGCCTTCATAGTCATATAATTGTGAATCCTGGCCCCACCACTTACAGCTGTTATAGACTGCATGTAGTGTTCCCCTAAAACTCATACCTTGAAGCTCCAACCCCAATGTGACTATATTTGGAGATAGGGACTTTATGGGAGTAATTAAGGTTAAAGTCATAAGAGTAGGGCCCTCATGTGACAGGATTAGTGTCCTGATAAGAGATACGTAAGAGATCTTAATAATTCTGTCTCTGCCTTATAAGGACAAAAGTCTCTAACAGACACTGAGGTACCAAGTAAGCTAAGACATACACAGAAAATACAATTCTATTTTAAAAAATTAAATTGTGTGGCCCTGTCTGGTGTGGCTCAGTGGATTGAATGCTAGTCTGTGAACCGGAGGGAGGGCGGGGATTGCTGGTTCCATTCCTGGTAGGGGCATGTGACTGGGTTTCCGGCCAGGTCCCCAGTTGGGGGCACACGAGAGGCAACCACACATTGATGTTTCTTTCCCTCTTTCTCCTTCCCTTCCCCTCTGTCTGAAAATAAATAAAATCTTTTTTAAAAAAGTTTGGAAACCTGGACCCCAACATGGAAAGATTTTCTTTAATAGAGAGGAACGTTCCTGGTTCATTATCATCTGCCTACAAGCAAATCTGTGATGGAAAAAAAAAAACCCTAGCAAACTACTATGGACAGGTTTCTGAAAAGAGCAGCATCTGCTCAAGAAGAGCCTCAGGCACGTCCTTCTGGAGATTTACCAGGAGATATTGTTACCATAGGAGATAACAGCTCCGTGCAAGTTACAGCCCCTGAAGACCTTCCAGTGGGACAAGATAGGGAGGTAGAAGACTGTTGCTGATGATTCTAATCCTGTGTAGGGCTAGGCATTACAGTATGTGTGTTTACGTCACAGTTTTTAACAAAAAAAAAAGTTTAAAAAGTAAAAAATAAATTTAAAATGAAAAAAGCTTATAGAATGAGGGTATAAAGAAGCTGTGTTATTAATCAAAAAGTTTTTAAAAGTAAAAAAGTTTACAAAGTAAAAAAGTTAGAGTAAGCTAAGTTTAATTTATGACTGAAGGAGAAAAACACTTTTTATAAATTTAGTGTACCTAAGTGTACAGTGTTTATAAAGTCTACAGCAGTGTACAGTAATGGCCTAGGCCTTCACATTCACATGCCCCTCACTGACTCACCCAGAACAACGTCCATTCCTGCAAGCTCCATTTATGGTAAGTGCCCTATATGTGTGTACCATTTTTATTTTTTTATATGGTCTTTTTACTGTACCTTTTCTGTTTAGATACACAATACTTAGCATTGTGTTACAGTTGTACAGCATTCAGTACAGTAGCATGCTGTACAGGTATGTAGCCCAGGAGGAACAGGCTATTCCGTATAGCCTAGGTGTGTAGTAGCCTGTACCATCCAGATTTGTGTAAATCACTCTAGGATGTTCACACAACAAAGTAGCCCAACAACATGTTTCTCAGAACCATAGCCCTTATATTATGCAAAGTATGACTAAATAATATACTTCAATAAAATATTTTAAAAGTTTCCCACAAATGAAGATATTTGTGAGTACAGTGATACAAACTCAAAATTAAATCATATTTGCTGATTATATTTTCATCTTTTAACTTATTTTTTTGTAATCTATAGGGATAGTTTTCAAGTTTTCAATAATTATAATTCTCTAAAAACTTGAAAAACTGAAAATTTTGGCACTTCACCATTCAATACTTTAATCAGAGCATTCCAACTAATTTTTTTTATTTTTACATTTTATTTATTAATTTTTAGAAACAAGGAAAGAGAGAGAGAGAAACATCAATGCGTGATTGTCTCTCGTGTGCCCCCAAATAGGGACTTCGCTCACAACCCAGACATGTGCCCTGACTGGGAATGAAACCAATGACCCTTTGGTTTGCAGGCTGGCACTTAATCCACTGAACCACACCAGTCAGGGCGCAGCTAATTTTGAACAATATGAAATAATTTACAAAAGAAAAGTTGTTGCCAATATAGAAACTAGGTTGATTTCATAGTATTCAGCATTAATGTTGTCACAGAAATTTTATAGTTTGGTTACTTTAACTGTGGGTACATAAATATTTATATTTGTAATTTATGCAGCTATAACTTCTCAGTTGGATAACACTTATGATATGTGTGTACCACAATTCCTACTACATTTTTATTACATAATTTTTAAAATTCACTAAGAATATTTTTTTTACAAAATGTGTGCTCCACCAACATTTGTATTTGTGTTGCCAATGTAAGAGCCAATAACCTTACCTTCACTGTTATACTCTTAATTTACTTTGGCATCACAGAAAGATGTTTTACCTTTAATATAATGACCTTTCAAAAGTTTTACAAGCATTCCTTGGAGATATTGCAGGTTTGGTTCCAGACCACTGCAATAAAGCAGCTACTGGAATAAAGCAAGTCACACCAGTTTTTAAATTCCTAGTGCATATAAAAGTTATGTTTACACTATACTCTAGTCTAGTACTTCACTGTGCAATAGCATTATGTCTAAAGAACAATGTACATATCTTAATTTTAAAATACTTTATTGTTTTAAAAAGCCCTGGCTGGTGTGGCTCAGTGGATTGAGTGCTGGCTTGTGAACCTAAAGGTTGCGGGTTTGATTCCCAGTCAGGGCACATGCCTGGTTTCGGGTCAGGTCTCCAGATGGGGGCATGCGAGAAGCAATTATTCCATGTATCTCTCACAATTGATGTTATTCCCTCTCTTTCTGCCTCCTCTCCCCTCTCTCTAAAAGTAAATAAATAAAAATTTTTAAAAATATAAAATAAAATACTTTATTGCTTAAAAAAAATACTAACCATTATCTGAGCTTTTAGTGAGTTGTAATCTTTTGTGACAGGGCTGCCACAAACCTTCAATTTGTAAAAGCAATAACGTGAAGCAAAATTAATGAAGAATGCCTATATTTTGATTCTATGATCGGGTTAGAAAAATTGAACCATTGTTGGAATTTACAGGTTTTGTATTTGAAGTACTTGATGACACTGATGTAAAACTGATGTCCTTCAGCTTTTTGCAAGTTTTTTCTGTTACTGAAGCCAACATAAAAATAGCGTTGCTTTTTGTATGTGCTTAAGAATGTGAGTGAAATTAATTTAGAAGAGCCATTGTCTTTAAAAGAAGTTAAATGCTACAGGGCTAAATGCATCGTTTGCAGCAGCACATGTTAAATCATCGTCTTTGAAGTATACGTTGATGCTTCTTCAGCAGATTTACTTCTTTTGGTCTTCATGAGATATGATCATTCATAATTTTGATCCACACAGAGAATATTACATGTCATTATTTTGGGCAAATTAGACATTCAACATTCTTGAAAATGAATTTGATTCTTAATTTTTCATTAAAAACGCACTTCCATTTTTTAAATTCACTGCTGCAGAAAGGTAATTATTACCAAACTGTAAAATAAATATAATTGTAGATTTATACAATACAAAAAAAGCCGTGTTAACTGCAGCAAGAATGGTTTGAATATTCTTGCCCTGGCTGGTGTGGTTCAGTGGACTGAGCGCTGGTCTGTGAACCAAAAGATTACCAGTTCAATTCCCAGTCAGAGCACATGCTGGGTTGTTGGCCGGGTCCCCAGTTAGGGGCATTCTGTCGAGAGGCAACCGATCAGTGTTTCTCTCACACATTGATGTTTCTCTCCCTCTTTTTTTCCCTCCCTTCCTCTCTCTAAAAATAAATAAATACAATCTAAAAAAAAAAATGCATGGTCAGAATATTCTCTATAGGCTGCATGCATGCACTGCCAGACTTTTATCCCTACATGGGTTTCATATTCACCCAACCACCTTTTATGATGACCCCACCTGACTACTTTGTGCAGCTCGCAGTATAGACCACAGAGGAACAGACTAATGTAGAACATGTAGCTGGTGGGCAGTGGAGTGTTGAAAACCTCTCCCACTACCCCTTGAGACTGGTAGAGTTAGTTGTTCAAGGCCATCTGAGCATATTTTAATGGGTGAGAGTGTAGTTTTATCAGCAAGTGCCCTTTGTGTTGTCCTTGAAAGGGAAGTGTTACTTCAGGTTCCAAAGAAAAAGGATCAGAATAACACTGGTAATTGAAGAACATCTTTCAGATTTAACCGTTTATTAAAGTGCAAACTGTTTACTGCACATACATTTCACAAAGCACTAGAAGAAACCAAGATAGAAGCTGGAATTAGAAAGTAGAGGGCTACGAAAACTCTCTTATTTTACTACAACTATTAATCATACTTTTTTTCTTTTAATGAATAAAAATCTCTGACCATTACTAGAATACACATTAGTGGCTAATGATTTCTTTAGGGAATTAGGTCACATCTCATGTTTTATGCTCGCATTTCATCGTCTAATTTCCCTCTACTGTACTAAATCACAGTTGATGATTACATATTGATTCTTGTAATTATTTGTTCATTGTCCATCTGCCTCCCTGGGTGAGAAATTGTGAGGAAAATTACCGTTTGTTCCCTCACATCGCATCCAGACACCTAGCACGATAACTTGGACATAATAAAGACGCAGTAAATACTTGTGGAATAAATGTAAAGTGAACGAGTGAATGAATGCACAGGACAGAAAGTGAAACCTGTTAGCAAATGTGTACTAGTTGACACCTATCTAAATAATAGAAACCCCTTGGGAATTGGGAATGGCATTCTTTTGCAGGTACTTCTGGCTTAATAGAGTGCCTTCTGAGAATACACTAGGTATGTGTAGTTATGTTTAGTCAAATGTGTAAGTTTATAGATTCATAAATGTGAAATAATAGCTAGAACTTGTTAAATGCTGTCAGATAGTGTGCTTAAGCACTTTTTAAGTAGGTTATCTCTTTTAACCTTCACAACAATCTTGTGAAATATTACTGAGGCTTAGAGAAATGAAATACCTTGCCCTGAGAGAGAGAGCTCGTAAATGTATCATAAGAATGGAAATTTGATATATTTTTCAATTTTAAGTTATACACATTGTGTCAGTGAAACTTGTAAGAATAAACTCTACTCAGTAACAGGATTTATCACACCGAACAAGACCTCTGGCAGTACATGGTCCAGACCTGGTATCGCACTTAATTATAATCAGGACCTCTAGGCCTTTTAATCTTCCTGCTGTGCTATGTTCATTGTGCAACTACATCCTCATTATGTTGCAAGCTGACTGCTCTACCTCTGGGCATTGCATCATTTCCCATGAAGGAGGAAAGGTGAAATGTCCTTTAAATGACTTTTTAGAAGCCTCATTAGGTTGACTTATGCTTCTATATCATTAAGAACTAAGTTACCTGGCCACCCCTTGTTGCAGTGAATCTGGGAAGGTGTATATTGATTACTTTATTTGGTATTGTTTTTGAGCTTTTAGTTTCTTCAACTGTACCATTGAAATCCTAGTGTTAAAGAGGGCATGACTGCAAAGGTTGAACATCCTATGCTATAGACAGGGAACTTTTTTAAGTTGGAGGGTATTGTGGTCAGAGTGTAGAAGCAGGAAGAGACTCTTTAGGAGACGTTTGCAGTGATTTAGGTAAGAGATCAAAGGAGTCTGAATTCGGAAAACATTTGTAGGAATAAAAAGGAGACTAAAAATTTCAAAAATATTTAGGAGGTCTAATGGATAGGACTTGGTTGTTGGCTCTGGGGATGAGAGTGAAAACTCAGAGGTGGCTCTGGTTTCCGGCAGAATTGAATGAGTGGTACCACTAACTGAGACTAAAGAAGGGTAGAGGAGAAAGGTTAAATTGGTTGCCTTTTTAGACACAGTGAGTTTGAGGTATCTGGATTTCCTCATGTGCAGTGCAGATTTGTCATATGCTAGAAGTATTTTTTTCTTGATAATATCCCTTGGAATTGTATTTACTTTTTATTGTCTAGGAGTTTTATTGACTTGATCACAATTTCTTTTTATTTTTTTTATTTTTGGGGGGTGAATAGGATGAGGTACAGAAAGAAAAGGGAAGAGTATTTTCAGTTGTTAGAATATAATTGAACACGATTACTATTTCCAAGGTGTGGTATAACATGAAAATACTGAAGTTTTCTTTTTAAAGTAGCTCTAACATTAATTTTTTATAGTTTTGATGTTTTAAGAAATTTCTGCTGTTATTTCCTTCTAAAAATAAAACACCCCTAAGTTCTGATTTTTTAAAAATTATAAATTAAAATTAAAATATCTATTTCTTGTATTCTTCTGATAGCAGGAGGATGCGTTAGCACAACAGGCCTTTGAAGAGGCTCGCAGAAGGACACGTGAATTTGAAGATAGAGACAGGTCTCATCGGGAGGAAATGGAGGTGAGAGTTTCACAGCTGCTGGCAGTAACTGGTTAGTACTTTCCCCCAAACTCTCAGGATATATTGTGTGATGTTTGTTCATAATGTTTTTAATAGTTTTAAGTTTAATTTTGGCTTTT